>VUQR01017537.1:0-15247 GCA_015108515.1 Hemichromis elongatus
CTTAAAGCCTCTGGTGGCCCCCACCTAGTCATAAAAACCTAACTTTTCACATTTTTTCTATCTCTCTGTGAGCCTGAGTTATGACCTTGGCTCCTGTCTCCTGGTTTCTCTGTTTCTTAGAAAAAATAGGGGAGCAGCTCTTGTGCAGGTCACTCTGTTCCTTTTACAATCAGCAAGGCCATGATTCTACAAACAGTATTCTCTTTATAAATCAGCATAAATCAGCAGTATGAAATGTCACTAAACAGTGTAACTCATTCATAACAAACCAGCAGTATGATGTAGCACAAATCAATCTAATGAATCTAATGATGTTCACCTTCTACTAACTCAGGAGTATAATGCAACTTACAACTTTATAATGATTACACAATCTTTAAGCACAGGTATAATGTGGCCTACAGCAGTGTCATGATTTAACAATTCTTTAATTGGAGGTATAATGTAACATATGACAGTATAATAATCTCACATGAGGCACATGAAATAAAATGAGCTGCCTCTGAGCATCTCTACTAAATTTCAAAAACAAATAGATGACACTTCACATGTTTTCTATAAGATACATAATTCTTCATCTATATACTAATAGAAAAATATTGCATTATTAAATGTAAATACATTCTTTTGTAAAATAAAATTGCATGCTGCACTAAAACACGGGAGATGGGGGGATAAGGCAAATTGTCCTAATCTGTTCAGTAAACACAAAGCGTTTTTATCCACTAATGTTTATAATATTAAAAACAATAAAACCCATATAAACCACGTGCCTAGAGCTGCGAGTGCACAGACAGGCTGCAGATATTAAAATAAGAAAAATGACAGAGTAAAGGCTTGAAGACAGACACTCTCACACAGCGAAAACCAACTTGGACCCCAGCATGTTACAGATGTTGACACACAGACGCACTGTCACCGGCACACTGACGCAGACATAAGCGCGCACACAAGTACAGACATAAACACACAAACACAGGATAAAGGCTGATGACTCATCGTCAGGAAACTGGTTTATGTGCTACCTGGTGCTGATCAACAGGGCATTACTGTCACACCACCACACACACACACACACACGGACGGAGACGCACACACTGACCTCCCACTGTAGATGAGGGGGAATGTTCCGGATCTGGATCTTCCGACTCCTGCAGAGATGAGAGACACAGACGGAGAGAATTTAACAGACCCGAACCACAAACTCACATAAACTCACACTCATCTGTTGTGTTCACAGAAAAGGCAGCAAACTTTGCTCTATATATAGAGTATATTTATATACACACACACACACACACAGGCACACACACCTCTGCTGTATCAGTAGCTCAAAAGCAAAGACATAATGTAGAATCAGACCTGTACTATACTTACTGTACGTAATTTCACAGTCACTGTAAACACCCACTGCTCATTATCACCAATCGAAGGGTTGTCACAGATGTGCTGTAGGTACCGTAGGTATGTAAGGCGAGGGTGTTTATTAGACAGCAGCATGTGACTCCTGGTAACACCATCTTATAAGCGCTATGCTTACTACTCTCAACTGGAGAAGTGAAAGTATCACATGACAAGGAAAAAACAAACCAAAAAAAAGAAAAAGCGGTCAGACCACAATGATGGGTTTCCTTCGTCCTGAGTGACGTAACTAGATTAACAGAGGGTGTGTTTTCAGTTTGGAGAACAAAGGAAACAAAAAGTACCCACATCCAGCAATAAGCAAGATATTCATGTATTCCCTGAAAATTTATTCATGTGTTCTTTTGCAGTTTCTCGCTCTGGTTTTTCAGTTCTTATCCCTTTCATTTGTATCCTCAGTTTCTGTAATTTAACGCTAAACTCCTGGCTTTCTTAGTTTCTTATCAAACACCATCAGTCAACCAAGCACAGTCACTGGCCGGTCCGTTTGGGATCAGAGGTCCTACACAGCACCTCCTCTGCCTCCTGTGAGCGTTTCAGCTCCAACAGCAAAGCCACACAAACCGCCTGTGACCACAGGCTGTTAACAACTACATTAACGTGAGAGAGTCCAGCTCTGCGATGAAGGCAGCTGATGAGGAGCCGGTGGAGAGAAACTCATGCTGCTGAGAAGCATTTTGGTGGGAAAACAGGAGGCACTACAACGAGCAAGACTGAAGGGCTGAGATGCAGATATGAAGCGGAGGAGGAAATGTAATGAGATGTGATAATGAGCGGCAGATTTCAGTTCAGGCGGGATCGCCATGGGACCCACAAACAAAAACGCACGTCGTACCAGCTTTGCTGCGCCTGTGTTCACACAGTGGCACACATTTCTATTCTGCATTTTTCTCCTGAACCAGGCTGGGTGCAAAAGACTGCAGGTCAGAGTTTCCTGTTAGTGGCTGAGGAGAGGTCGAGAGCACTACGCGGGCAGCTGGACATGAATGAATGACTCTTTTCTGATTGTCCAGAGAAACAGTGTCACGTGGATTTAAGACAGCCCTCTCTTCTTCTCCCTTTTTTATTCAAATACCAAGAAATAAATGAACAAACTCACAATACCAATTATAAGGTAAGCAATGGGAAAACGGTGGCGAAAAAGCAAACTTAATTTAAGAGTAGAACACTTTTTTTTTATATGTACATATAGCAATAAATTTCCTAACTATAATTTTAAAGTCTCAAAATATATAGACACATCTTAAACAGAAATAAACAGAATGCAAGAAACGCATAAAAAAATGGACACTTCCTGCCGTGTTGAACAGCACAGTGGTCTGCAAGCTTTCTGTCACTGATGGCAGTTTAAAGCAAGTGGCTTGATGAAAGATCTCCTTTGGCAGCCAATATCCAAACAAGGGTAAACCAATTAAAATCTGTCTGTACCGCTAAAACACATCACCTTTTTCAACGTCGTAAACAAACCCGCGCCATCCAAAAAGCAGCCAGTAGCTGAAAAGGATTTAAGACCGAGTCAAAACCTCAAAACAGCTCCGAATGCTGGCATCCCCAACCTGCAGAATATGGAAACTGAAAGGTCCTTTCATTCGGCATAGTCTGCCTAAATAGTCTGTGAATTCAGAAGGACCACTTCTCTATAGCGTCTGTGCTAATTAATTATGCCAACTGTAATCTTGATGCCTGATGCTGAACGGTGACTTTATATTAGAATGGACACTTTCGTGAATCTGCTGATGGGGGAGGCCAACTTGAGCGGGACGCTGGGTTTAGGGTAAACTTTGCAAACTAATTTTTCAAAAGGAAAACATCGCTGTAAGAAATGCACCATTTCTTTTAGCATCTCTGTGGCAAAGTCATTATTTAGAGCCACCTGAGTGAAAGCATCTAAAGGGACATCTTGAGTAAGAAGTGACACATTTGAGGTCTCACTCAGCATATACTGGATAAGCATAAAATGACTGCTTTTTCCCTGTTCACAGTCTTCAGGTATCCTCAACTTCTTTGTGTTTCTATATTATCTGTAAATCAACCAGTCATCTGCTAATATCTCCTGTCTGCTTGCATTCAAGCTTGAACCCAGCGCCCTTTCTCAGCTCCTCCTTTCCCAAATCCAAAATGAACTGCTGTAGAAGATGCAGACTGAAGTCAATGGTTACTTAATGTTTGTTGAATGTAACCAAGCTGTCTGCTGCTGGTTTGGAGCTGCCTGCCAAGAGAAAAAAGAAAGCCTCTCAATTTCGGCCTTTAAATATCCAAGGGTGGCCATGTTCATTTGAAAAGCTAATATTTACTGCACCCACCTGTACGAGCTAAGCAACCGTGTCTGCACACAGGCGTGCATACTAATACGCACATGCAAGCGGAGCAGTCGAAGGAATTTTAACCTCTGAGAGAGCAGGCGGACAGAGGGGTGAGAAAGAGGGTATTCACCCCATGCCAAAAGTTTGCATTGCTCCTAAAGATGACCCTATAATGGTCCGTATAATAATCAAACACCCTAGAGAAATCCTTTCACATGTTCTGTGTTCGCCTCTGTTATGATCCGTCCTTTCAGTTCTACCTTCTGATTTTAAAACCTCTGTGTGTCTGGAGCAGAGACTCAGCTGGCTATCAGCACATATCATTTGGTTGCAAGTAAGATTAAAATATAAGCAGCAGAGCTGAAGCAATTGGCTGTTTAATCTATTTGTCAACAAATATAAAATTACTCATTCGTTCAAATTAATCTTTCGCTAACATTGCACTAAGTGATTAATTTGTACCCCAAAAATGTCAAAAGTGAGACTTTGATGCTTTTTTAAGTTCTGAAAGCTTGACTGCTGCTTGACTGAAAACAGTGTCTGTCAAAGCAAATGGGCAAAGACTTAAACTCTCCTTTTAATGGAGGCAAAAAAGAGAAGTTGGACAAGGTGTCAACATCAATCCGGGAAAAGTTTCAACAGGGATGACACGAGATTAACGCAAAACAAGCATTTATCAAATACTGCAGGTGCTTCTGGGAAAGCAGGGGAAAATCTATGCAGTGTTTTTACTTTGATAAAAGTAAATAGTATAGGAGCTTCTAAATTCACATATGCAAGTATTAAAAAACAGTTAGCATGCAAAATGGCCCCATACTGTTAAAGTCAGACAGTTTAACACAACATATTCGACAAGTTTCCATATCTCATACCGTGTGAGACTTCATAGATATAAAGATATAAAAAAATATAAAGTGAGGTGGATGACAAAGACTCTAAATGATATCAGAATGGTTCAAGAAAACATACTTCTGACAATATAGAGAAAAATAAATAGATAAATAAAGACATTTCGCTCATTGATGGATTTCAAAAATGGCGGTTTTGATGTTCATGAAGGAGATGCTGTCATGAGTCATCGAGTGATGCCACTGACTAGCTAATTGGTGGCAGTCTGCTGACGTCAAATTTTCGGATAGCTTCACATCGTTTTAAACACTAAGGTAATAAAAGTTCCTGGTTTTAGGTACTTGCACCCGATAGAAAGCTCTAAAACCAAGTTGAGCCGAGCCAAGTGAGTATTTGTGGATAAGGGATATTAGTGTAATGGCAGGGAGCAAGCATTACATCCAGTGACACAGTCCTTGTGAAACATAAGCACAAAAGTAGCCCAGATACTGTTTTCCCTGGAACTTTCATGTAGTAAACGTATAAAATAACGATTTAACATTTTCAATTTAACAGTAGCTAAAGTAACCTAACCTTGTAACTCTTCAGAAGCTGCACAGCAGTCACATAACAACACTGAAAAATATTTTCTACGTAGGATGTTGTATCTTTTGGTTGAGTGTTTTAACCATCCAAAGCCACGGGAATGGCCATGAAGTTGGGGTGCTGGTGTGTGTGTTTTAAGAGTGTAAAGCTGTAAGGTACAGAGGTTTAAATATTCTATTTGTCTTGTCACATTCAAACATACCTCTAAAAAAAATATGCCAGTCTTGCAACTACCAGACCCTGCAGCACACAGGAATACACAGGGCACACATGTCATGCGGCCATACGGGTGGGCAAATTCATTATGAAACCATAAAAAAAGCATGCCAATCTTGCTACTGTGAGGTCTGTTAAGACATAGCAGTCAAGATAATATTTTACCAACACCATATTTTACTGGGCCCAAAAGCAAAATTTGCACAGCATACAACACAGTCAAATGCCCTTTTGCAGCAAAGGAAGTAGTGTGAAATTACCGCCTAATGATAATGTTCAGCAGTAGCTTATAATGGGCCAGAACAATATTGTAGTATCATCAGTGCTCAGAGATTTAGGCAGTAAATTTCCTCACGTCAGACACCAATGTCCAAAGTGTTCGAGATAGCCTGTGAGGACATGTTAGGGACAAGTGTGTGAGCTTCTTTTGCATCGTGGTGATTCACAACCACTTTTATAATCAAACTGGAGAATGATCACTTGGATCGAAGCTTATTCATCTACTGGTCTTCCATTGTGCCCTCTTTTATGACCTATTAGCTAGTGATAGGTATTAGCCAATAGACATTTAAAAAAAAAAAATGCACTATTGTAGCTACCGGTTACTGGTATGCAACGTCATATCACCATTGAGGCATGGCATTATTTAGAGAAGAAAAATAAATGACAACATCCTAAAGTGTTTAACAATATAACACAAAAAGATTTGTGGAAGAGGAACCACGATGAGACGTGCTACGACACCCCCAGCACCTTGTATGTTTTGTTGTGTTTTTCCATGTCTTACAGCCCTTTAACCAGCTGCTTAAAGCATTTCACATCAGTTATTTCCATCTAGCATTTGCTCTTCCTGGCCAACGGACTGCAACAAGCGACCGCTTCAGCGACATTTACATATTAAGTTTACTTTTGAGTCACACACGTGTCAAGTGGTGAAAACATGCACCGTTTTCACCTTTAGCAGAAATAGCTTTCTTGCATGTTTTGCAAAGTACTGTTCTGATTCTAAGCTGTTGAGTAGCTCGCTTTTCAAGTACTAAATCATCACCGGAAACTTTTGCTCTCAGACATGCCTGGGTTTTCCTCGTTGTTCACGCCAGTGAATCCAAATGCATGATGTTCCTATATCGCTGATATTGCAAGATGACACTTTTATATCACTTAAAAACTGAGATGATGGGCACAGGTCTATTCAGTAAACACATTTCATATGAAACTAGTTTCCTTTATTTTCCTACCACATGTGCTTTTCAAAATGTCCTCCGCACTCATTCGGCATGCACGGTGCAGATTTCAATTTGTCATAATGTCAGTGTACTTTGTTCCTAACCCCCGAGCCTCCAAAATCAAACCCACTTAAGTCATTAGAAACACATCAACACACAATAAGTCTTGTTTTTTTCCTTTAGGAATATCGGGTGAAGGGGAAACCTTTTTTTTTTTTCCCCCTTCCTTTTTTCCCCCTCTACACAGAAACTCACGAGTGAATAATTAAATGTTTCCTTCTTCGCTCAAGGATTCTTTCTAATGAGCCCTTTAAAAGCCTTGTTTACCTTTCTCACCCTGTTCTGTGTGGATGCCCAGGCTGTCAGAGACGCCTCACAAGGCACGCTGTCCTGCGCCCAGCAGGGTGGCTCGCTCTGGACAAATAAAAAGGCATCTCAAATAGTCTTTCAGTCCGGAGCACGCTGCCTCACAAAACGCACACAAACACCTCTGCACGCTCACTCACCGCTACTGCAGTCCTTACACATAATTGCTTGCAACATCCACCTGAATGATAAATGTGTTGGGGGGGTTTTCTCCATTTAACTGTCATTTCCCTCTTTCCTGCATCCATTTAGCTGTCAACACTGGCTGTTTGTCAGTGCAAACATGTCATATTACAAAGTCATCACCATTGTTTCACAACAGCTTAGGAACATATTTACTGCTTATAATGCTTAAGGAGATAATCTCTTCTCTGGGATAAGACAAACAATATTTCTGAACCTATTTTCTGTCAGAAAACAGAAAACCACTCTAACAAAACAGTTCAGTTGCTAACAAAAAGCTCTATTAGCAACTGATGGCCATGCTTGAGGATATAACACACAAACACACACACAGGGGAAGTTCACAGCATCCAGAAACAGCTTGACGGAAGACTTCATATTTTCACACGAGTGATGGCTTCACAAAATGAAAGATGAGCTGGCCTCCATCACATCAGCCGTACTATGCAGATAAAATAGGAAATGAAAAACTCTGTGGTCGTAAATCACACTGGAAGCATGTGATTACACACCTATTACATGCTCATGTTACTAATGCAGTGATATATATACTGTGCAGGCAACACTAATGTCTCAGTTTCTTTTATGTATGGTAGTGCAGTGCTGAGTGCAGCATAATGTGATCAGCGAACAATCAGCTGCATTTACAGCTGCGAGCGCATGTATGTGAGTGGCTGTTGCTCTTGCATCTTCGGTCTGGACTGATTTTACGGTAAATGTAAGTCTGCACTGACAGATTTTATTTACGCTGAGTCTAGTGGTGAAACAGTATAAGACTCAGTTTGGGAGATTTGGTCAAAAAGCCCGGTGGTCCTTAGACACCAACTGCAGCAGATTCACCTAATTTGAATTAACCCAATTTCTGGTTTTGACCCTTAAGCTCCTAAACGCCCTGAAATCTCAGAGAAGGCGCAACAAGTCAACAATATTCAGTACACCCTTCAGAGTGGAAGATGTCCCCTCGCTTCTCATTTCAAACTCTGGTGGACTCCCACTGTGGCCCACTCTCCTGCTGGATTAAGACGCTGCTCAGACCATTTCTGTTTAGTGCTCCTAAGCGCTTCTCTAAGTCCCATCCAATTGTTGTGGAGCAGAGATAACAGGATTTGTATGAGAGTGGCGTCTATACGTTGTTACCGTCCTCTAGCCACAAAGATTTGTTGCTGCTTTTCCACCCACAAGGACAAACAGACTAAAGCAAAACATAAACAGGACATCACACAAACCTATGACGCTGTTCGAAAAAACTTTTCCATTTCTGCACGCTGGTTTGAGTTTGTATATTGGGTTGTGTGAGCTCTGTCAAGACACTTCTAAGAGCACAGAACAAATATAATACATTGTAGATAATGGCTGGACAAGGCAATTTGGGATATAAAAAAAAAAATGTGGCATTGAGTTTTATGACTCAGCAATCTCCAATTATTTTCCAGAAATTCTGAGAAGAATGTGCAATTTTGCAGTTAGTGGAAAGGTAAAAAAAACATAAGCAGTCATGGTGCAAAAATATGAGATTTATCAACATCGACAGAAAACAACTGCACAAACAGATTTATGGTGAATAAATATATTCTTTTGTTTTAAACTCCTACAAGGACGTTCATATTTTTGATAAATATGAAATAATTATTTACCTCTATCCAGCAAACTTCTTGGGAAGAAATTTCCTGGAATCATTTCAGAATCATTTCCTAAGAAATTAGGAAATGATTCTGAATTAATGACTATTTAATAATATCTGGGTTGAAATGGTTTATGGTTGGGCACTGGTGCAGCGTTGGTTCATTGCCTTCTTTCTTAGTGGAGGATGTGCTTGCTGCTTGTTCAGTGTCATTTCACTTAAGTATCTTCATATAATTGAAGCTAACCATCAAAAGAACAACACTGCAGTGACTTTGGTTTGAAATTTACAAACCATTATCAGGTGTGAAGACTGAAGCACAATAAAACCTTAACAATCAGAGAAACCATTGCCTGCAAGAGCAAAGGAGGGTAAAAAGTTCTCTCTCTTTTGCTTTCTAGATTAGTCATAGATAATCAGTGCCATGCAACAGTCTCATACAGTTAGATAGTATTTTTGGAGACATGCAGCCCTGAAAATGAGACATAAGTTGTCACTGTAATTTACTCTTAAAATGGACTGATTTCCATCTCCATGTTTATAATCCTAGGACTCCACTAAAGTAGTTCTAAAGTATTTACAGTTTGAAAAATAAATCTTTTTGTGAGCTTACAGAGAGAGCCTAACGACCTTTCAATCACAGGTCATTAGCCACAGTTAGACCCGCACCTTCTCGTCAAATCCAACTTTTTGTAACTATGGTGGCCCTTGGCAGAAACCCTCATTTTAAGATTTCATAACGGGACTTCAAAAACGTATGGGTAATATCCCAGTAGCTACATATACCTTTGATACCATCTATGAACAGAACGCAGCGATAAACCTTGTAGAGTGTATACATTTACCACTCGCCAAGACTGTACTTGTGCATTCAAATTTAGAAACGGGAAGCAAATTCAACAACATCACAATGGAAAAAAAAGAGATCATTTTGAGACATAGCCTGATGGACCTCTAAAAGATCGCACAGCATTTTCAAGAATAGCGGAGGAAACATTTTCTGAATGAGCCATGTTGTTCACAAAGACAGATGAAGTGGTGCCTGACACGACCATATAAGCAGCTGACGTCAACCTAGTTCAAAAACAGGGACTGGAAAAAGAAGTAGAACCTAATGGGGATTACTTGTATGCAGGCTTGAAACTTTGGCCTTAAATATAAGCATCCATCATTTTTAGTTATGGCAAAAAACTGAGGACTGTTCAATAGTGGGAAGATAATGTACCTTTAGAGCTTTTTCAGTGAAAACTGCTGGGTTAGATGAGATGCAATGAGTAGACCAAACCAGTGAGCTGAAAGGCTGAAATGCTCGATACACCTGAGGAAAACTGCAGAGTCAAGTTAAATTTCGCTCAGTTGGTGACTACAAGACATGGAAAGGGTGAAAACACGGTCATATTGTACAGGAAAAAAATGTTTGGTTTTTTTGACCAAATGCTGTTAGAGTCAATGTCTCTTGCACATGTAGCTTCACTTAATGGTGTTTATCCCTATAGTATATCCCACGATCGTCAGGTGGAAAACAGGCAGTGGGTCTACCCTTTTCCATTGTTCCCCAACTACATATTTTTCACACTGATGCTGCGGAGTGAACAAAGCTGCTGCTCCACGGTAGTGCTAACCACCTCATCTCGGTATATAGCACTCAGGTGCCTGCTTCTGTTCCCCTCCCAGACCTCGTGGGGCGAAAACTCATCAGAATGCAGCAGGCTTACCTGCCTGCCTGTTTCTCTTCACGCATTAGTTTTCACCGTGGCACCGAGGCGGGGAGGCACAGGGCCAAGAGGCATGCAGGTAGGCGCACGCAGCTCAGATGGAAGCCACAGCCTTCCTGTTGACATTTGTCTGTTCTTTGCTGTCGATGCTCACTTGGCTGGTTAATAGAAAGATGTAAATAAGGCAACACTGCATGTTGTTCCCCGTCATTTACATGTACATAGGGACATTTCGAGACTAACCACTGAACCAAGCAGTGACTCGGGGTTATATAATGCGATAATTACAAATGATTCAAGAGATTTCAGTGACTCAGGTCAAACACAGCGTTCATGTCTGAGGCCTTGCTGTAGTGAAAGCTGGCAGTCCAAAGTCAGTAGCTTTTCTGACCGTACAATACAGGTAAGCTTGAAGCTAAGCAGACTGCAGTTTGACTACAATAAAAGAAAAAAAAAAAATGAATGAATGTTTACAATGCCACCAGTTCACCTCTCCTTATGCCAAAAGTTATTTGCACAGTGTTGCAGATATAAAATCATTTTCAGCTCTCAGGTGTAATCATCAAAAATTATTATTATTTTTTTTTTAGTCAGCGCTACAATGCCACAGGGTGCCCACTGGACTCAAAACACATTTTCTCCCGTCATGCCTGCTAAGCCAATGAAATGAGTATTTTTTTAAAAATGTTTCATTTGCCCATAACTGTAGCATAATCCATTTCTATTTAAATGACAACCGTTTGCTTCCAACAAAGCGACGGAGCACTTCATAATGACTGTAAAGTACATTCACAGACCTTAAATCAAACATGTTTTATTATTACTATATAAATATTCGTTTTGCTCCATTTTCATTTGAACAGGCGGGAGACTGACAAATGGCAATAACAAGTCAGAGTTGTTTTAGGCCTTAAAATCTATCCGCTTAAGAGCTTATTAAAAAAATGAAAAATAATATTAAAATGATGCATTATAAGTCATAACTACTAGTTTAGTGCACAAACATTGAACAGTGTAATCAAATTTTTTAATTTCGCAGTTAAAAAAACAAAACAAAAACAAAACCCCGCAGCAAAGTGACTGATGGTCAGACAAAACTTTGATCTGCGAGTTTCCCTATTTACTGTTAAAGGTGGGCCAGCACACAGGCTTAAAATGTCCCTCTGCAATAGGGAAATTGACATCTTTAAGACATTTCTTTCAAACATAAGCTTTTAACTAAATTACTGTATTATATTAACCTACAAGCACTTTTTTTTTCAAATTCAAGTCCTATTGCTGATATATGATATTTAATTTGAGGGTCTTCTGTGACTGTGTGTCACATTTTGTGTACCACATTTATTTTGAAAGGGAAAGAAAAAGTCTATTTTAGACACTTATAGTGGAAAAAAAGGGGGGGGGGGGATAGCAGGCGAGCATGACAAGGACGAGGAAAGATTGAAGAGAAGTTTTTTGGATTAATGTAGCAAATTTATAAGAAAACTAAAATAAATTTAGGGGGAAAAATGAAGAAGAAAAAATGTCTATTTCTCCAGTCAAGGAGAATACCCTTTAAATAACAATAAAGAAAAATATGATGTCAATAAAATAACATGTAATAACTAATGTTACTATTAAGGCTTCATGGCGCCAGGACTATGGTTACATATAGACTAGAGTAATTTGGGCCAGGTTATGTAATTACAGAAGTTTTCAAAATTAAAGCTTCTATTGATAACAGGCAGAAATTTCCTTTACTGTGTAAAAATGAAGGAAACGGTAACCAATGTATTGTCGTTACTTGGTTATTTTGTACGTGGTGAAGACCAATAAAGGCCAACCATTCACTTAATCACAGAAATTCAAAGTATAATTAAATACCTTCTTATTGAAATGATTGTCATATAGAAGCGAGCAGAAGAGTGGAGAGAAAGAAAGAGGCTGTCGGGTGAGCTACATCAACTGGTATCAACAGAGAGAGAGAGAGACAGCGGCGCACTGCACTGTAAATTCATTAACTTCTCTCAAGAGAAACCGCCTATGCTTTCAAGGAAGAAATACAACAGGCAGAAATTTTCAGCTAACTTCTGTTTTCTCTATTGTTCAAGGCTTTTCTACTTTCAATAGAAAAGGTAGCTATCTGCTGCACTAAGTGACTTCATCCTCACTCTAGCCCATTACCGCCTTTTTTCTGCAGAGGCAGAAACTGACGGAATAGCCCTACTGTTAAGAAAAATAATAATAATAATGTGAAAGCCTAAATATAAACGCAAGAAAAAAACCACATCCATTAATTACAGGTGATCTACTTGTTAACAACTCTCAAGATAAAGTGTTTTGTTGTTTTTTTCCCCACTGAGGCTTCTTGTGTAAAAAATCTCAGAAAGTATAAGACAAGCAACCAGGCTCAGTGTACCTTAAAAAAAATCAAGCCCTAAATCATCAAGCTCATGTCACGAGGTATGGGATCCACATCAGTGCACAAAGCATAACAAATAGTTTAAAAAAAAAAAAAAAGTTTCTTCGTCTCTTGAACAACAACTGCTCTTAATTGTGACATGTGTGCTCTGAGGGAACAAGTATCTGTCGGCGTGACATAGGCCATTTATGCTTTCAGAAAGGAAAACAAGTCCATATTTCTTTTAACTACTTCAAATAAAAGCTGATGAAAAAAAATCTTAGGTGCCTGTTGTTAAAGGTGGGGCCCTAGCCCCTTAGATCCACCTACAATACTGCTGTAGAGCCTCAGCAACACAGAAACACACTAGGAAAACAGTCAACAACACCCTGGAAACAACAGACGACTAAGGAAAAATGTTTATTCCCTGAGCACTTGAAAACGTACGATGCACACCGGAAAGAGAGAATGGTCACCTTCTGTAACACATTTCAAAAGGGTGAAAATTTTGAAGGAGAACACACTCAATTTCGTGTGTGTGACACACTTTTCACACTTTCACAACCACTCAGCGCATAGTCGGTGAGTGGCTGCCGGCAACCGCTCGCACACCAATCTGAGAATACACATTCTCCCTAGCGACCACGGGTGCCAGGCCTGACTGAGGCCAGCAGACAAACTACAAAGAAGATTAACAGCACTGGTGTAAGGGACTCTTTACAGAGCAAAACACTAAAAAACAAACACATTCAGGTACAAATTCACTCACATACAGTGGGTTTTTTTTCCCCCCTCACCAAAAGCACTTTACATATTAGTGATATCCTGCCGATGTGTGCAAATGTGCAAGCCTTTTATTAAAGAAAACTATTAAATTTCAATTTACAATAATGTACTAGACAGAAATTGAGGAAACTATTTTTTTTTTTACAATAAATATCTATAGGAAAGTGCAGTAACTAAACTAAATTTAAGGAAGGGCCTCCATTCTTATTTTCTTCAATGCAATGGTCAAGCACAATAGAGGGCCCCTACATTCTAGTGAACCCCCAGAAGACAAGTTATTACTGAATTTAAAGAATGTAATATGTATGCATTAAGTTGTTGTTGTTTTTTAATAAATGGCAAATTTAGTCAATATACATTTGAAAAAAACAAAAACAATTGTGTCTTTCATCTGACTTTTTTTTTTAACCATTGGCCTTAAGTGCACTAATAATATAACCTTTTTTGCTAGTAAGATAACACTAACAAACGTTGTGCTAACATTTAAAAAGAAAAAAAAAATCCACGTGTAAAAACAGCCTACTAGATTTAAATAAACCAAAGGCCTCTGAACACAAAGGTTTTCCGCGCAGCGGCCATCTTAGCTTCCATTTATTTATTTTTTTAAGTACTTATCTCAGATAACTTTTATTTCAAACAGTCACCATCAAATGGCAACTGTATGTTTAGTAACACTAGACAAATATGATAAAGGCAGCCTAAAAGTTTTTATCCACGTTGTTTTAAAGAGCTTTCTTTTAAACCGGAAGTTCGACCACCCTTTGTCTGGGAATTAATGCCACGCATCTCTTCTGTAAGGTCTCTGGTAGAATAAAGTAGTCTTAATAATTTAAACAAGAACCAGACCTGTTTTAACTGACTAGGCTTTACGTAAAGCTGATATCTGCTGCCTTACGTTCAGTAATTACTGTAAGCTAAACCATTCGCAGTTAACGATGTAAACATAACACGAGCTTTTCATTTCTTGTTAATGTAGGTTACGTTACCTTTTTTTCCTCATGCTGAGAGAATCTGCAGTTTCTTTGTTGTGCTCACAATTTGACATATAAAAACCTAGCAGAAATAAACGCTGGGGGTCTTCTAAAGAGCTTCTAGACACGACTGCGAGGTTGCTACCAAGCGCTGGCCTATGAGGGATGTTTGAGTCCGCCCTACATCATTTCCGGTTTCACACTCTCTCTATTCCCACTTTCGTATCACATCCGTTACTGTCCTAAGTAATAAAGGAAAAAACATCCATAAAACAACACTAACAGCATAAAGAGCTGCTCTTAAGAGAATAGTTTTCTATTAACCGATATTAGACCCCCCAAATCAATACATATAAATCTAATTTTCAAACTGTTGTTATACTTCAGCGGGATAGTAGAGACTGCAGGATTCCCATGTGAAAAGAAAAAAAAAGAAAAATAAGGTCTTAAAATAGCTTCTATTTCGTGTGTATATATTAGTATTAGGAGCTTCCAAAGGTTTATGGCTCATATGAGGAGCCAACCATTTTGTTTGTACTTAGCAAATCCAAATCATTATAACATAAGATAATCAGTAAAAAAAAAAAAAAAAAAATAATTTTATTTTTTTTTTAAAAAAGACTA
>VUQR01017537.1:15838-25901 GCA_015108515.1 Hemichromis elongatus
AACCCCCCCCCCCACAAAAAAAAAAAAAAAAAAAAAAGGGGGGGGGGGGGGGGGGAGAAATAATAAACAGAAAGATAATTCAAGAGCGCTCCTCATGTGCTGTCCTGTCCTGTGCACATCAAATGCCTGCTGGCTCCTCCAGAAACCGAGGACCCTTCTGAGTCCCCGTCACAAAGCACAAAGTCAGCACAGTCAGTGACAGACATACAGCCAGACCACAGGGACACACACGCACATCCAAAACACACTTATGTACAGTATAGCGGACTAGTTTTTCTACTTCTCTCTACATGCACACACTGATGCATTTCCTGTGTCTGCCTCTCACACACCTCAGTGCCTACAGCTACTGACAGGTGGATACCAGCTCATACTGCGGCAGTGCAGTGTGTGGGTCCGCTGCTAGCTGCTCCTCATGGCTGCTTCTGTTGCTTTATGTTGAGTTGTGCAGCTTGTTCCTGAGGTCTCATCCTTTAATCTGCCAACCATAAGGTATTATACCGTAGCTGGAAGGCTCAGCCCGTCTGCCATAGGTGTAGGTCCCAGGATCAATAACACATGCACACCGCTCAACATTACGCAAGCCCTAAAACTGTTCCTGCTTTCTGTCTGCTGCTCTCTCTACAGTCTGTCTCTCAACGTCTCCGTCTTACTTCTCCCTCCAGCTCCCTCTGGAGAGCAAGCTTTACTTGTTCACACACACACACACACACACTCACACACACATGAATGCACTGCCCCCACCTCCCCCACCCCCATCTGCAGGGAAGTTCCTAACAGAGAGCGAAAATACGCACAGTAACTAGCAGGAGGTGAGTGAAGATTCATCCTCTGGGAAACAGAAACCCTGCACGTCTGGTCAATGAGCAACATCTTTCAAAACACCCCTGCCAGTCGCAGCTGCCGTCACCGTGGAGTCCTTAATCTCCAAACATCGGCACAACTCAGCTTTTGGAAAGAGTGTATTCTCAAACACCGGGTCAGGAAATCAGTGCCAAGTTTGGGAAAGTTTTATTTACAATGCCTCAGTCACCGTGTTTGTTTTAAAATTTGGCGATTTTAATGTATTTTCGCTTACTTTGTATATTTATACAGGTTTATTCCTGTTCTCGTGTAGCCTTCTTCCTCGCCTCCATTAACGCTTTTAGACAAATTATATTAAAGAAGCAACACCTGAAATTTAATACCGCAGTATTTAGGTGCTTATTTAAAATGCCACAAATATCAGAAATAATAAATTAATTTAAGAGTTGAGAGGAAAATAAAAGAAGTTAAAGATTAATTAATGTTAAAATAAATATTCAGCTGATTGTTGAAACATTTATTTTAACACCTCAGTGCTATGCAGTGTGCCAGCAGTGTTAGGAATGCAAGAAAAACAAATAATAATAAGATAACAAGTACACACTAAAAGTAAAATCTTTTGCTGGCATTTGACAAGAGCAAACTTAAAGTAAACTTTCCACGAATGTGACACCTTTTAAAAAATAACAATGAGAATAAAAAAGATCCAGTGTCAGGTAGGAACAGTACGATATTAAATTAGCCGCTGACTTACAGCAATTTTACATAACTGGGTTAAAGTGTGGTAAAATCCAGTAACGGTGATAGGCCATCAGGAGATTAAGAAGGAGGTGGGATTATGTACAGTACATAGGACGCACTCATGCAGGCTGGGGGATGCTAGTGCATGCTGGTTTAAGGTTAAAATAATGTGAACGGACCGCTCCATTTAAAAGGGGGAGTGTGTGTGTGCGTGTGTGTTTGTGTGGGGGGGGGGGCAGCAGCGTGAAGGAGAAAGAGCCGCTCAGCACCCCCTCTGTTTTTCCTCACTGTCCTCTGCGGGGGGGAAAAAGAGCAGTTTTTAATGTTTGTGGCCATCCGGCTCCATGAGGGGGTGGAGTCAAATGGATTAGAGCCTCCGATACATTAATTACATTATAGTGCTCCTCCCAAAACCTTAGATCATCTTGTGTCACGTGACTCACAAGTGGCTGAAGTGGCATTATCCCTGTCAGACTTTAATCCTGCGGCTAAAATGGCTCCAAATCCCGATCTGCTCTGCGAAATGAGGTGGGGGGCTCGACAGGAAGCGTACAGGAAATGGAAAGGATTCAGAGCTACAGTATGTGTGGTTCAGCACGAGGAGCAGTTGATTTGGGTGAGGAAGGAGGAGTTTGGAGGATGCCTGCACCCTGTGTGGGGAATGTATAGACTAATTCAATTATGGAAGCTGCTGACAGGGATACTGGCACTGATCGATAACCAATAAATACTTGTGTAAATATCCCAGGATGACATCGATACCTCGGGTTAGGAAGCCGATCTCCAAAACAGTGGGAAGCGGGGGGGAAATGCCTATTTGCGTGGCTAGCATTTAAAGTGAGACAGAGAAGGCGAGAGAGAGTTATTGGCGATTGTGAAAAAGCCAGAGGGAAAGGTTTGTTGTTCTAGTCTCTTATATATGGGACTAGAAGGAGCTCAGTGGAGTCTAAACGCCTGCCAAGCTGCAGCAACTCTTCAATGCGCATGACGTTGCGGCCCAAGTAGCAGTTTATGTTTCTTTACTGTTTGCTTTCCAGGTTTGATTATGTAACAAACTGCTACAACTTGCTAACGCAGCAACACAAAAAACAGGATACGTTGTATATAAGGGTCAGACTTCTGCCAAATCTATTGTGCAGTTTTACTTAAAGACAATCACAGGCTGAATATAACCCTGTTTAAAGATCCGCATTTCTTAGATCCGCCTGAGCTGCGACTAAAATATTAATAACAAAAGTCACCGATTTGCCAGGCAGGATGTCAAAGTCCACTCATTTAACAACTGTTTCTAGTCCCACACGAGTTTACGCCACTCCTCCACAGAAACACCAAAACAAATCTGCAAGTATTTACAGGCCGGCTGCTTTCATCATTCCTGGCAGAAAACAAACGAGCCTGGTTCCCCTCTTTAACAAACACCCTGTCTAAGTTAAAGAGGTTATTAGGAGTGAAGGCTGTTCTAAAAAAAAAAAAAAAAAATGGGCTGCCTGTTCTTCAAGACAACCACAACAACTGCCCTGAAAAGCACCATCTCGGCGTTAAGGCCCTGGCGGATCCGAGCATGTGACGGGCACATAATGGTAACGGGATCATTCGTCACGATCAGACCTCACATCTGCAGAGGTGGATTGTATTTTACAACAACGGGCGAAAAGACGGCAAAAGCAAATAAAACTGCATTTTTTCCCCTCAGTGGCATTTCTGTGATGTGATTAAATCAGGGTCCATCTGTGTGTGTGTGTGTGTGTTTGTGACTGTAAAAGAAAGAGAACCCGAGTTGTGAATCCTACATAGGCATACGCCAGCTTTAATAATGTGCGATAATAGAGGAGGAAACTGTAACTGTGATACTGTAAATGCTTCACAAATGCCCGGGGTGTGTGTCTGTGTGCTTCTATCAAAGGGTACAACAATTGCACTTGACAAAAGGAAGAACAAACACAAGTCCCTTCTAATTACACTTGTGTCATCTTCAGTGGCTCCACATCTGCACCACCACTGTCTCTTCATCAGCAATCTACCCTCTAAAGCATGTCACTCTATTTCCCTGTAATTTATCGTCCCGCAACGTTAAGCGACCGGAAACCTCCCAGCCTGGAGTCACTCCTCACACCACTTGAAACGAAACCATCTCAGTTGCCATCACTGAAATTAACTCTTGCTTCCCACTGGAGGGGGCGGCGGAGGTGGGTGGTTGGGGGTGGCAGGAACACAGAGGCACAATACACACACGCAATGACACGGCCACACATACGACTACTGTTGTTGAAGGATCTGAATGGCGGTAACCACAACTCTACTAAGAATAAACCGCCTGTCTCCGTTACACTATCTGATATGGCGGCTCACATTCAGCTTACTATACATAACATACAGTTCTAAGCCATTTACACCAACTCATGCTAAGACATAGCAGGCCTCGTTCTGCATTACCACTCGGTGCCAGGGGAGCAGTGGCGTCACAACGAGCGCGAGGCAACGGGAGACAGCTCACGCAATCTAGGTGGCAAAGCATGCACATGTGAGCAGGAGGAAGGAGGGAAGACAGGCACCAAATACTGCAGTGGAAGAAGTGTATGACAGTCCCTGGAGACAGGAGGTGAGCTGCAGCTGGATCTTTTGGAATTCATCATTATTAAAAATAAAAATCACCTGAGCAGAAGCGTGTTAACAGAAGTGGCTCTGGTCACGTGGTGCTTAAAGGCAAACACCCTCTTTAACTTTCCCAACACTCCGAACAAGAAGATATGCATGGCTGCCTCGGTATCAAATATTTATTAACCTGGTGGGCTGAAGATGCCCTCATTTTTGCCTTCAGGTTCTCAGATTGTGTTCCTCAATGCACGCTCGCTTCAAGTTTAATTGGATTTGTGTGAGCGTGTGCTTCGTTTAACCTGACAGGGAGAGCTCATTCATCCATCAGTGTCATAATGTTGTTTGCATGTGTGAGACAGAGGCTCGGCGTCGCTGGATGGGCAACCACGGCAGCATACATGCAAGGAGACCACGATAAACGCACACACAAATTATCAGTCGGCTGCTAACTTACGTGTACAGTTTGGCAGTTTCCTGCATGCTGATTTCGGAACGACTTAATTAAAAATATGTGAACGTAACAATTTAAAACTCACAGGAAGGGCATAAAGTTGTATTCATTGTGTACACTATGCTACGCAGCAGCTCCTGCACCCACAGGAATCCCTTAGAATAGACTATTTAGTGAGATGCACACAGATTGAACACTTCACAATAAATTGCTTAACTCCTCCTGAGAAATATTAACTGAGGGTCAGCAGGACAACAACTATTTACAGCTGATACAGTTTCTTTCACATTCTGCTCAAGGCTCTTGTTGTGCAGCTTTGCTGCGTCTATATGAAAATACTCTCCAGCTCTGCCTGCAAACTGCCGTTTGTTCTGATACAATCAAACGGACTTCCCTAAGGTCCCTCGTGTTTCCATGCAAATGCGAGACTCCTGTCAGTCAATTTGCTTATCGCTATATCCAGTTTTGTCATACATGCTTTTCTGACTGGGTATTGGCGTGAACTTGGCCACTTGGCAGGGTTGCAGATTTAGTTGTCCTACTCTCCAGCTCCTTCCTGCCTGTTGCTTATCACCCAACTCATCACCAAGTCAAAGTCAGGCTCAGGCACACCAGTGTAACACAACAGGCTTCATGGTATATCACAATTCACAAATGCAAAGCAGCACTGATAACACTGACACAGCCCAAGGACACTGTAACTAAGAACCACAATTTTTAAAAGTGGCAAATACTCAATCACAAAGAGAGAATAACCACGTTTCCTTTTAATAAAAAAATCAATAAATCAGTCAAAGAACAGACTGACATTTTGGCTTATCAGTTTTCATGCTGACACTAAGTCATATATGCTAAATATATAACTACAAAAATACTGAATGATTGTATTTCTCCTCATGCTAAGCTATTCCTGCACATTTAGATTCCATCAATACATCTCCCCTGCAAATTAACCCAACGTTTCTCTCATTTTTACTTTCCAATCCAGTATTGCATTTTAAAGCAGTTATTTAATTACCAAGCCAAACTCCAGCAATTACAGCATAAAACTGTAAAAACACACCAATGCCCATCAGTACTTCATCTCCAGGGACACATCAAACAACTTATATAGATTTAATTTTTAATTTTTTTTTTTTAGTAAATCTGAGCTTAAAAAAAAAAGACAGTTTAATGTGACTGCTTCCTGTTTAACATGCAAAGTAAAAGTAACCGTTTAGGTAGAGTTGCTGAAAACGGCATCCTAAACATTTACAGCAGTCTGATATTCAGTCCCTCTGCTTTAAAACTAAAATGTGATTTTAGCGATTCGTCCAGCTCTGTGTGGGTTGGGATGTTTTTACTAAGTTTTATTTTAATGTTATGGCTGGATACAAGTGAAGGAGGTGTCTGTCATTCAGCATGGGGAAGAAGCCAGAGCATCTTAAGATTTCCAATACATATAATCTGATTTATTTTTTCAAGAAGTGGTCATACATGGTTAATGTGAAAATATACATGATTTCAATGTGATTTAACGTTTAATGTGATTTGCAACAGCCGGAAATCCTAATGACTGCGAGCAGACCACACACACCCTGCTGAGAGAGGTCACTAACAGCCTCACACAGCCTCCCCATGAGCCTCAGTGACGGGGAACGAAATGCTGCCCTCTATCAGCAGTGCTCATTTCTCCCTATAAGTATGCATGTGGGACATCTCGTCTTTGACTCGGAAGTCCTCTCTGTGGCTTCCTCTTCCATCAGAAACAGTGTGAAACAGGGAAAGCACAATAGCTGGACTGTGTTCTAGGTTGTGTTGGAGGCTCAGCTGTGCGATGACCCTACTGTAGATGACTTGTTCTGATGGCGGTGTCAGTGGTAGTGATTCTGCTGCATACATATGGAAAAGGGTGGAAATGACGGCCGCGAGCGGGCTCATAAATAAGAAAGGTCACAAAAGGGCTGTGGCTGTGACATAGACGGACAGCCCACTCAGCAGTTTTCCCTGCTGCACTTGTGGAAAGAAAATGAGCACTTGAAGGTTTCAGTGAAGTGCCAGCTTTGCGCAAGCATTTTTATTGAGGCACCTTACTCGGCTGTGAATTCACTGTCATATAAAATCAGCACTCTGACCGCTGCGCAGCCCATATCCCAAGCCACGGACGCACGCCTAGACTGCACTCTCCACTCTCCTGGGAATAGATGGAAATTACAGGATGGCCAAACTGAAAGCAGTTTGTGACAAACAAAATCTGTAATCATGCAGTTTTGACATTAAAGAGATCAGCTGTAGGATGAATCTCAGGGGGTCCTACAAAACTTAAAACTTTGTTTTGCAGCTTTCGAGTTTCTTCTATTCACCGGAGCGCTTTGGGTCTAATTTCTGAAAGCCTTAATCGTTCGAGCTCTGCTTCTTTAACTAAAGCAAAACACTCAAAACTGGTTTCCGTGGCAACGCGGAACAGTTGGACCTGAATACAGCGCGACCTGTAAACACACATAGACACGCGCACGCATTCACAAGCACAATGACACAGTTTTGCTCCCACATCAAGATGCTGTAAATGTCAGAGGACTGTATCTTGTGGCATTTCTCTTCGCGGATAAAAATCAAACGATGTGACTGCAGCTACATGAGGAAAAAAAAAAAAAAAAAGCTGTCTGGAAATCTGGAAGTTCCTGGAAATGAGACTTGGTTTAGAAACTTTTGAGTGGGGCGACCAGCCTAAAGCGCACTTTGTGTTCAGACTCAAATAAGTTGGATTTCTGGAAAAACTGCTTAATATTGGCAATAATAGTGTTTTTCAGGGTAATTATGCCTTGTGAGTAAACACATACAGCTGCTATTTAGCTCCTAAAAGCAAGGCTTAAGGAGAAATTTCATCCTCGTGTCACCAAATGCCACCAAAGTCTCAGATGGTAGCACCACCATCAGATTTTTATTTTTTTTTAGGTCTTTTTTTGCTAGGCGACCCTGTTGGTAAATGCTTATAGGAAGAAGCACTGCTTTTCAAGGACTCCACAAATCCCTGCATAGCTTGTGTCGCATGGTGCTATTGTGCACTTTTATAGATCGTTTCGAACATTGCAGTAGCCATACTCGCACCGCCGCATTCTGCACAATTTACTCAATGCATCTCGTTATTCTCGTTATTGTACCTCGCCCAGAGAAATCCACGTGTCTTTTAAGGTTCTTTCTATTTAAACTGTCTTCTTTGCCTTCAATGCCTCCACATTGTTTTGCAGCTGATTGCCTGTGCAATCTCTGCCCATGTTACCCAATGTTAACAGTAGCCTTACAAAACAAGCTAACAAAGAAATTTCCTAAACATATGTATATCCTGCATTAAAGAAAATGAAAAAAAAAAAACAAAAAAAAAATGAATATATTGACCATAAAACACCACCAAACATTAACAGTCTGGATCCCTGAATAACACAAGAGAAAAAGAGAAAAGAAACAAACCAACAGGTCACCCAGCATCTTGTTTTATGGATGTTTGTGGATGTTTTTGTCTCTGTAATCAGTCACCATCTCCTTGTGGAAAATGTTCATGTTTTTGCCATCAATTTGTGTCTACCTGGTAATTTTTTTTTTTGCCTGTCTGCTCTCTCTTCTTTCTTTTTTTCTACCCATTTGGCTGTTTTTCCTCTCTTTGGAACATTCAACATTTTATTCATTTATTTTAACATTTCTCTAAATACTGTTAATTACAGGCATCCTGGTACCAGGGCTCTGGATTAAACCAGGTAGGTACAATAATCATCTCTGATACTAACAGGTCAACTACCAGTCAACCAACAGGCAATCATGTCTAAGAGAAATTGGTTCCACTGCTACATCTCTACTTTAAAACCAAGGTAACAAAATGAGAAAAAGGTGAAAGCCTGACAGGATTATGAAGACAGTTTGACCGGGGTGAATCTTGAGGCTGACCGTATTCCCAGCTCACAGTTTTAAAGCAGCGACACAGTGCCTCCTCTGCATGTAAGCATTTTTGGCTCTGGGCTCGCTCCATGTCAGACTCTGATTGGCTACTCAGAAGTTTTCACCTGTTCAAAACCCATCAGAGCTCTAAAGTAGTATCAGGGTAGCAGTTTTATATGGTGATGATATGGGACAAGGACAGGATCTGTCTGTGTGAGAAATGCCACCTGCTGTACGCCTCAGCTGCCCTCCCCTCCACAGACACCACGCCCTTGTGTGCTGGCACACTGAAGGGTAGAAACACTAAACTTTACATCCGGCATGTTGCTTTTAGCCGGGATTCCCCACAGCTTCTCTGTCTCTCCTGTGTCATCCTGTGTCATGTTCAACCATTATATTCACATGGCGCGCACACACACGCGCACACTCACGCACACGCGCACACACACACACACGAGGACAACAAGCCTGAGCAACAGAGGGATGATGTAGAAAAGGAAAGAGAGACCTACCAGCTGTTACAGCTTTCAAATGACTTCCCAAAAAAAGAACTCGGGTACAAACTGTGGCACTCATAATCACGACTTATAAAGTCATTAAGCATTCATGTTCAGCACGTTTTGGATTCCACTATTTCATCAGACCCTATTTAGCATAACAGCGTCCCCAAACATCAGCTCTAAACAGGCAGCGCTCTCACTTTTCTTCCCGCAAGCAGTAAACTAGGGGACATATCTGGCATACCTGACAGACAGGTGTGCCACCGAGCACCGATTTGATTAGAAATGTGAACTTTTAAGTCTTTTAAGTGTAGAACTTCAACTTTTTCTATCATGTTCTACAGATGAGCCAATGACAGGGACAAACTCACAGAATGAAATAAAACGTCTTCAGGTGTCTCAGTTCAAGACAACTTTAAGCCTCTCTCATTTAATTGTTGAGGGTTTCATTTCCCTTTCACAACAGACCTCCTTTGCATTACACTTTTTATTCCCTTGTGATAAAAATTGCAGCAGCAATGCACAATCGTGAGGTCACAAACAAAAAACACCGAGCTGTCCCCTTCATCTCCAATTTGGATGATGCTTACATAGCACCTCTCTAGTTCTTTCTCCCGCTGTCACGCTCTCATTCCAGTGAAACCATCTCCAAATAGTGAACAGTCCTGTTTTACTTCCCTTATTTCTAGCATATTTGGACGGCTTAGTCAGAGACTAAGTCATCAAGTCAGAGCAGTCGTCCTCATTCCAGCCACACCTTCCACACCTCTCACTACGGCTCCGGAGAGTCATCTATCCGATTATTTAAATCCTGGTTGTAATGAGTGTAATGCTGCAGCAACTATTAGTCATGCAACAGGTTGCAGTGAAATGTGAGTGGCAACTCATTGAGAAGTGAGTTTCTACAGACGCTGCTGTGATACACATGCAAGCCTCTGTTTTAAATAAAAAAAAAAATTTTTTTTAAAAAAAAAAAAAAAAAAAAGGTGTTTCAAACTCTCGGGAAGCTTAAACAGCGATCCCACAGCTACAATAGACACACAATGAATTCACAATTCTCTCA
>VUQR01017537.1:25921-62669 GCA_015108515.1 Hemichromis elongatus
TGCAGTGAAATGTGAGTGGCAACTCATTGAGAAGTGAGTTTCTACAGACGCTGCTGTGATACACATGCAAGCCTCTGTTTTAAATAAAAAAAAAAAAAAAAGGTGTTTCAAACTCTCGGGAAGCTTAAACAGCGATCCCACAGCTACAATAGACACACAATGAATTCACAATTCTCTCACATCTAATCTCACTGCTCCCTTAAGCTATGTACTCTGTTGCACTGGCAAGCCTGTTATCACTTCAAGAGAGAAAATATACTCTTCCGCTTTCATGAAAAAGTTAATAATTGCTATACAAATTTAGCGGAGTTGTAGAGGCACTGAAATTTGAAATGCAGTAGCCTGAACATAGAAGAAAAAATAAAAGCCCAAGGCTAATTTCTACGAGGAAAATTTTCATTTTCTTTCTCCTGTAATTGCAAATGAAGAGCAATTTCATAAGCCATAACTTTTATAACACAAGATCTCAATAGGGGATACATTTGTATGGAAGATTAAACATGTGTGGCATCTCCTCCTAAATAAAAACAGATCACTCTGAGGGATCCTTATGGACAGGTGAGAGGAGAAGGAAGGAGGAGGAGAGTGCAGCGGATGTGGCTTTAGAGGAGAGCAATACAGTACCTCCTGATATCACTCCAGACAAAACCAGAGCCTGAATTGGAGAGCTTCCCCTTCGCCCAGGATCAACTGGGGAGTATTAATGGATTCTGAGTGGATCAACTGATGGCTATCGTATTTCGGTGTTTTGACTCAGTGTGCACAGACAACCCAACACACACATCTGCACGGGCACCACTGTGGTGCAATGCAGATGTTTACACCACGTTGTAGTATCCCATTATTATTTTTAAAAAAAAGGATGCGTGTCTTGTAATCGGCCTGGCTTTATTAAACAACTGTTAGCTAGCTTAATACACAGATGAAGAGCACAAAACAGCTCATTAGAAAGACAGTGGAGTGTAACACAAGAGTTTGCACTCGGTCACAAATGTATCACATTTTCATTTAGGCATGTCAAAGGTGCCGGGAGATAATTGGAAGGAGGAAAAGTCTGTTTTTCTCACTGAACAAGCAAGTAAACAAACCTACATAATATTACAGGAGGACAGCTTTAATTGTGTTTACTCCGCGAGCACCACCTTCACGTGCTTACTATCAATAACGGACTATTGATCAGGCTCACAGCAAGCGCTCACATTGGTCATTTTGCATGCAACTCCAGCTTGAGTTTGATAGGCAAGCAACACTGCATACAGTTTATTAAGCTCCAATATCAATTAGCACCAAGTCCCACTCTCCTGCCTCGTGTGCAGCACAAGCAACGACTGCAAGAAACTTAATATGGAGAGCAAACTTTTTTTTAATTTTATGATTTCTTGTGTAAAAACAAGCCACCATTAAAAAACAAAACACATGAGCAAAAATGCAACAAAGATATTTTGCTTAATTCTAATAGCAAACTAATTTCCTTTGCAATTGCACTCTAATTAGGAACATATAAATTAACTAACTATAATAAAAGAAATATGGCTAATAATAATTATTCTTAAGCAAACTGAATTCCTGTTTCATGAGTTCCACTGATTATTGCTGCAATAAACAATTATTTTTAGAACCTACAATTACATATGAAGCTCATGTCAAGACAATTAAATACATATAAAACACAGAGATTATTTAAAGCATGAGTCCATGAACATAAATATATAAATTTGGAGTGACAATTGTCTTAACACTGAAATCTATGTTAAGTAATCCATATTTTTAAAACACTAATAAAGTGCTACAAACAAACAGTTCGAGCAGATACAAACCTCATAATTGTAAAAACTCTCTTTAAAATATGACTATAAATTTGCAACTAATTATTTAGTATTTCTAATACAAGAAGCTGCCAAACTTCCCCAAATAAAATCAAAAGCTACTTTTATTCTTAGAAATTAGTTGATAGTTTTAAAGCTATTTGAAATGTAAAAACACAAAATGCACAGAGGTGAAATAATATTGAAATGGCAAACAGGACATCAAAACCACATGAAGTCACACCTTTGTTTTTTTCAGGTGACTCAAAAACACGTTTAAAAAAAGGCCCGGTTCTTCACTCATTAGCAAACTAAAACTTAAAAAGCCACCACAATAAATATGAATTTTTACCCTTTAAAACTGGTACAATTTAATTGTGAATCCATATACGGCTGTCAGTACAGGGACCTCGTTATATAACAAAACATAACTAAAAATATATAAACAAGCAGCAGCTGAAACTACAGCAGCCTCACAAAACCCAAGAAGTGCCAGCAGGCCTGAAGATGAGACATAAAGCTCACACAGCTTCCTAAATAACAAGACAAAAATGATGAGCCCTGTGTAACTATGCATTCAGCTCAGCTGCAATTAAATCCACGAGAATTCCTGCAGTTGTTAACATAATTATTTAAATGCAAGATTTAGAAAACACCATAAATAACGTAAACAGCGTAGAATCGTCCTATATTATTACATCTAAATTGCATTTTCGATGATGTCTCGTAGAGCTTGAATACATTTAAAAAAAATTATACACGTAAAAGATGGGACATTTGTATTAACTGGAGGCCTGTAAATTATGATAATTAAATCTTAAAGTGAACACAAAAAATACACATTTTAATCTTTTTAAATTTTAAATCCGGGCGAACGCTTCTATCGCAAAAATCTCCAAACAAATCCTGGCGAACCTCTGCAGGGAGGGTTTTCATTTTAAATTCACTACTTTTTAAGACATTCTGTATTTAAAGCAAGCGAATGACAACAAAAAAACTATAAAGTTGCACCTCCACGTGTCACGTTGAGGCAGGCTCTGCGTTACAAAATGAACACCTATACGTATCCAAACAGCACTGATATTGATCTCGCTAATATGGCGAGGATTCCGCTTTAAGGCCTTTTTCAGCACATGCAAGCACGTCCAGCAGCTGTACACACTGCCGATTGGACACATCGGGCACATGTATGGACATTTGCTCCATCTGATTCAGCCTATAGCCGTGCAGTGTGCAGGGCCATCATGGCAGCCATTATGAGGCTCTCCAACATTGCCATGGCCTACGTGCACATTAACTGTGGGGAGTGGCGCAGGCTTTTACACCATGTTGCGCCTTGCAGCTTACAAAACGTCTTCAGATCGAGGCATAAAGCAAGGAAAACGACACAGCAGCTCGATCATTGTATATTTAAAGCATGCAGATTTCTCTGCAGTTTTGTTAAGCAATAAAAAGAAGGGAAAAAACACGAAGGAGCTGCTTAAGCAGGAAAGTAGAAAGCCTGCACTAAAGGGGGAGGACTATGCTGGAAGCACATAAAGTATGGGTCACGTGTTCCTCCACAAGGGGCTTGAATATTTACCTTTTTGTCACGCAATGTAGTTTTTCCCTATAGCCAATGGCATTGTTGTGAAAATGGGTGGATCTATAGGTGTCGAGGGAGTCTTTAGATTGCACAAACTGCCACATACGAGTGGCTTTTTCAGGCGTTACGCGTAGGGGTAAAAAAAAATGTTTCTTTTCTTTAATATACACAGGCATTAAAAAAAATTTAAAAGCTCGTGGATTTCTTACGTTTATGGACAAGCTGACACAAACACAAGTACACAGCAGTGGTGTCGTGGTTGTGGAGCAGAGGGGCTGACCTATAGATTTACGCACTAAAACAGCCAACCCTAGCTGCTGCTTCTTCTCTCTCTCACACACACAGCGTGACTCCCACATACATCCACACGCATGCATATAGGGGAGAAAGAGGCAGCTAATTGGTATGCATCACGTCGTGCATTGCAGTACAACAGTCAATAAAGAAACCTAACTTTTATCGCCTACATATATGGAAAAATAACCTTGCGGAGGAAGAGGTGGTTAATACATAAACGTATTTGAACCACGTTAATTTCAGCTTAAACTTGGACCAAGTTTAATTTCAGCCTTAAGGTGAGATCCAAGGTGGGTCCGTGTTTTAAACTGGGATAAGCCTTGCTGCAAGATCACGCGATATGGCAGCAGCCACCGTGTGTTGTGCGGATGTTGGGACTAAACTGTTTCTTTATCGCCCTTTTCTCTCCCCCTCCAACACCCACCCACCCCTTCAACTCCCTTTGTCTAATCACCACACAATCGCAATTTAATCGCCAGGAAACAAAGCAGCAACAGCGTGGCAGAAATCACACACGGCAGCCGAGAAAAGAGGGAAAATCTGCTCGCTATATTTCACAGCGGAAGCCTACAGGTCACACAAGTCTGCCATGGGGCACAGTATAGGCGTATGATACAATGCGTGTGTGTTTGTACGTGTGTGTCACAGATTGTAGGCCTACCTTAGTTTTTTGGGAACAGAGTAGTCTACCTCTATCACCTTTCCGTGTAATTCAACTTTACCTGTAGGGACGAAAAAAAATTGATAGTGTAGCGTTAGCTGTTGTGTTCATAAAAGTAACAATGCAAGCTGGGTAGGCCTACACACCAACACTTTGAATCACTTCACCAAGTAGGTGCGTCCCCATTCAAAATAGCCAACCCCTGAAAAAAGTAGTGTACACGGGCGCGTTGTGTGCGCGGCGGCGTATAAACTGGTATACGTTTACATTAATCCCAACTCGGGGTGAGGTCCTGTGGGTGACAATTAAAGGGGATATCGGCGCCAAAATGAAGCATGATAAGCTTATATACTATGGGGGAACTGGGCAGCCATGCTTTCCACTCCCACAACCCTCACAGTGCAATGAGGGATATTTTTTTCAGCTCCCAGTAAAGAATGCAACATCAAAAGAGGAGATGGTTTGCAAAGGAGAATTGACTTGTACTCTTTCTATTCTAGGTAGGTGTTTTTCCTAATTCTCCGTGCTGACCCGGCTCGGAGGGTGAATTTGAAGCGCTCTTCGGCGAGGCTTTCAAACACGGCTTTTCGTTACTATTGAGTGGCCTGGCGCAGCACGGAATTAGCGTCTCACCTCGTCCCCCCTCAGCTACCTGTTTATTAGCTCTTTCCTCTGGACCCCCGTGACCCACCTCCAAGACACCTCGTAAAAACATAGCCAGACATCAGAGGAACACGAATCTGACAAGTTTTCCGCGCTCGCTTCGCCGTGCTCTCTTCAATAAAATCAAGATAAAAAATAAGTGAAAAATAATTATGCCTACCCGAACCATCAGACCATCCCATACATTCCAGCGGGTGATTGCAAAGTAGCGCCCCGCACTATCGGAATCCCCAAAATATAGGGTATTGTGCGCGTTAATTGCGTTACGACGGCTCGTGCTTTCTTTAGGCAAATGGGCACTAAAGCTCCAAGTGTGTCCTGTGATCGATAATTTATCCAATTTTTGCTGGAGCGTACATGACTGAGCGTTCATCTAAACTCTGATGGCACACACGGATGTGATCGCAAACACTGTCCCGAGCAACATACACAGACACACACATTCTCTCTCACACACACATATACATTTATATATATATGTATGTGTGTGTGTGTGTGTGGGAAAATAAATAACACATGAGGTGCTTAACAGCCTGTTTCACATTTCGGACACTCTGACCTATTGTGCTTTTTAAACCTCGCCTTGCAGTTAAACTCGCTGTGAAATTTCCCTGTCACCAGCAGCATCACTTATCAAATCCACACTTACCAGAAAGAGTCTCTATAGCCTTTATGGCCGAGTTCTGATCGGGGAAGTCCACAAAAGCATAGCCGGATTTCAGTAGGACCTGGTCGGCCACTGGCAGCTTCCTCTCCCCAAAGAGCTGCTTCAAGTCCTCGACAGTGACCGAAGGACTTAAATTCCCAACATATAGTTTGTTCATGATCTGAAAGGAAAAATCTCGAAGGGGTATCAGATCTTAGAGTGAGAGAATGGCGATATTCAGAGAAGTAGAAAAAAAAATTAAAAAATAAAATATAAAAAATAAAAAATAAATCTGCTGGGATTAAAAAAAAAAGGACGCAGCAATCACCCCCCAGGATAGTACTAAGCTATAGGCGACCCCCCGGCACCAACTGGCCCTGGCCAAACTCTTTTAACAGGGACTGGGGGAAAAGTGTCGTTGCGACGCTACTCTGGAGCCAACAAGCACCGCCTCTAAATAAAATCTCCCTTAAAATCACAAGAAAAAAAATGTTTGGAGGTGCATGTGGGATCACTGCTGCTCTTCCAGCACAGAAAGTGCAGTAGGGTATGAAAGTGGCATGATGAGCAGTGGGTACATTCAGCAAAGGGATGGGCTTAAAGGAGGCAGAGGGGTTATATTATCAAATCATAATAAGGGCCGTGCCACGGGTCCCTCCAGGCTGGGGGAGTAAAGAAGAAGAAAAAAAAAAGAGCTACTGTGTAGAAAATCAAGTCGTTGTCACTGCACTTGTCGACTCAAAGAGTGTCACTGATCCCCACAGCTTGCCTTTTATTTATTTATGAGCCACATAGAAATATGGATTTATGGCGGCGTGTAAGCTGTGGGCCCAATCCTCGCCCGTGAACACCTGTTATTACGCAGATATTACACTCCAATAAGACCATTTCAGGGAATATTTGTGATCTTGTAAAATCTGACTATAATTATGAAGCTGTAACAAATCAAAAAACAAACACCAACAACAAAAAGACAGAATATGAACGCAACTGTCTTAAGTAATACAGAAAGTGAAAGCTTGGCTAGCCTGTACACGCTGTCCTTGAAGGAATAATAGTGAATTAGCTACTTATTACTACTTATATTCATGACTTATAAAGTTTTACCACAGGCCACTGTTTTGGCACCAATATCGCTTTTACACTTTTTAATTAAAGGTGACGACAGTTTCACTTTTTAAGCCTTGAATAGTACCAACAGCACCCATGCGCAAATTATAAAAAGGGAGCAAATATTTATTTTAAGCTGCTGATAAGAAGGAGTGAGGGGATCCCAGGCCTTGTGCTGTATGCGCCCTCCATGCGGTGCCACTCAGTCCACTCAGATATACATATATATATATTACCCCAAGCGAGATGTAGCATCCCGTCTCTTTTGTGTGTGCGCAAAAGATGGGTGTGTTTGGGACGTTAGCACGGCTAAGTATGTAAGGCGAATTTCAAACAAAGGCTGAAATGTCAGTGAAAGGTTGTGGCTGCAGTGCTCGTGCATGGATGTGTAGTCTTCTACCTACACTACCAAAGAAGGGGGAGGAGCCTCGTGCTTACAGCAGCTGAGTGTTTCTACATGTGACTGGCCTGTGCCTTGGAACATTACTGCCACCCCACTGTAGTGGAGATAGTGCCAGCAGCAGGACTGACCATCCCTGCCCTGTTTACGTCAGTATGCGAACAGAGGAATGTCCAAACTGTGGCCTATTTACAAAACAAGCTCTTTAGTTACTTTCCTAGGTGACCTGCTAACACAATTGTTTTTGGAACTTTATGCTCAGAGATCACAACCACTATTCAAACAAGTCACTAAGTCGCTTTAAACTCATTAATAGCTACTTTATTAATGTTACAACTCCCCATGATCAATATAGAAGTCATCAAATCACATCCAAGCACTGCATTTGCATTTCCTAGTGAAAAGCAGGGTTTGTTTACATGTGTTCTTTTTATGTGTTATGCCCAATTAGGTCAGTGTGCTGACAAATCATGCCAGCCACCCAAAAATTATTTCCACTCTGAGGGGAAAGTTGAGCTGAGAGTGGAAGGGATGTGACATTTGGGGAACGTGCTGAGAACTGCTGAACAAAACTCACTACACACATACTGCACGTGTAGACTTGTGGTAGAATATGGAAATAAATAGGCTTTTGCACTTTCCAAGGTGTGGTCACTGGTTGCTGGTGTCTTTTTGCTGGTCTTCCCCTTTTTTTGAACTGAAAAAAAAAAAATCTTTGTGAATTTTTCTTGCTTCTAACTTGCATTAATTTTTACAGCATCCTTGACAAACACTGTTTTATTTATAATTTCTCACATCTTTTACTTTAATTCAAGGTTTAAAGTACTAATTTATAAATTATGGAAGCTTCAGTGCTCCTTTGCAAAGGATTTAGTTTTATTAATTTCAAAACTAGAGCCACAAAGGAAACGTTTGGGGCAAAATAACCATTTGAATCAGAGCTGAATTTAGTGATGTATTGTTGTATCTTCTATATGCCTATTAAAGGGTCAATCTCTTGCTTTGTTGTGCAATAAACCAAATTGTAAAGCGCTTACTTAGCGAAACCCAAACAGCTGGGGATCAAATACATCAGATACTGTTAATTTTAAGATTAGTCATTTTAAAAATTGTCAGTATCGCCACCTTAATTAATTTTAACAGTTAATCACTCAATTCTGGACAAAACGAAAAATAATTTAAGGTGCTTGTACGTGCCACAAATGAAGTCCTTTCACCTCAGTGGTCTTGGCGTGAAGCGAGGAATTTTAGAACGGATATTGCAAAGCCTGGACAAATAAAACAAAAATTATCTGCATGGCTTGATCTCACTTAAGATAAGAAGGGGGAACGTGTTTTTTTAATAATTTGGGTGAACCGACCCTTTGAGTAAAGAAACTGCCTGTTTTTACAAGACATGAGCTCTGCCCCTCCGCCTCCCCCTGTCCTCACTGGCAAAAAGGGAAAAACTACAATAAGCGAAGAATCCAACAAGTAATTTTTCCATGTAGTGCACTGTATGTCATGGATACAGATTTGGACCCTTTGTGACCAGCAGGGGTAGATGTTGGACTTTCCTGCAGCTAGGTGCTACTCCGAGGCTCTTGCTTCACCTTGTGGTGAAGGTTTAACAATGTGCTTGGTGTAACTGACTTGACTTCACAGCTGCATTTAGTCACGGATCAGTTTTCCTCAAAACCATGTTTAAAAAAAAATCATAAAGCAGTCTTCTGACATTAAATAAATATTTTCTATCGCTATACAAGGAGAATCTATTGTAGACAAAGCTGCTGTACTACAATTTAGTAACCTTTGACCCTCAACAAAGCAGGCTGGAAAATGGTATTGGTATTCTAGTCTTGCTAACAACCTGAAGCGCTTTACGCTGCCCACCACATTCATAGTTTTCAGGCTATTCATACAGCACTTTATTCCTGTATCTACGGCCAGTTTAGAAGCACCAATTAACCTGATAGTACTCCAGCTTTTTCTGGCATTGGGAAACTGAAGAAAAGTTCAAGCCTCAAACTGCTATTTATCATCAATCATTAACAATAAAAAAAAGAATCCAAATTTAATTCAATGTTAATAATAAGGGTCAGCATGATAACGTCAGCAAACTCTTCTTTGTGTATTTTTGTCCTAAGAAGTCATATTTGTTTTATATCGTTACCCCAGTTGACTTAAAACCAGCAGTTTGCATGGAAGAAGCTGATTTATCTGCAAACATTCGCCACTTGCTGTCTAAGTTGTAGTGAAACTTGGAAAAAGTGTAATGGAAACCAGAAACAGAGACTATTCACTTTCAGAGTAGAAGTTGTGCCTTACTGCTGCAACCAACACCTTTCAAAAGGTTGCAAAAAAAAGTGACACGAAATTCCAGATTTTTCAGTTCTGAATTGGTCAATCCATCCATCTTCTGCTGTTTACCTGGGTTCAGGTTGTGAGTGCAACAGTCTGGGCAGAGAAGCCCAGACTTCCATCACCCAAGCCATTTCCTCCAGCTCATCTGGGGGGGGGGTCAGGAGGACATGCCTGGCTACTTGTGATTGCTGCGGTCATCCGTAGTTTGTATGGGAGAAGCTGAATAATCTGCAGACATTCGCCATTTGTTGTCCATCTAAGTGCGGTATTCCAGACAATGCCCAGAATACTTCACCAAGGAGACATCCTAGTCAGATGTCTAAATCGCTTTAACCGGCTCCTTTCAATGTGGAGAAGCAGCTCTACTCCAATTCCATCTTGAATAGTCGAGCTCCACAACCTGTCTCTAAGTAAGAGCCCTCCCACTCTTCAAAGGAAACTCATCTCTCCCACTTGTATCCGCGACTTCATTCCCAAAGCTTGTGACCATAGGGTAAGGGTAGGAACAAAGGTGGACTGGTCGATAGCTTAGCTTCTATATTCAGCTCTCTCTTCCCCACAACAGATCAGTTGAGCATCTGCATCAATGTGGACGCCATCCCAATTCATCTGTCAATATGTCCCACTCTTCCCTCAGTCTTGAACAAGACCCAAAGACACTTGACCTCCTCCACCTGCATGGGAATTAGCACCTCCTAGTCCAAGACCACAGTTCTCAGATGTAAAATGGTATAGTGCCAGCTATGGGCAAGGGATGAGTTACTATCCCAGGTGGAGGAGGTCCGAACTTGTAACGTATGAACGTCAACACATTGTGTTTTTACAGAAAATCTGGCCTTAAAAAAAAAACAAAAAAAACCCCAATGTTGACACCAAGCAATGATGAGCCAATTCTGATGCTTCTAAACTACAAAAAAATAAATAAATTACCATTTGCATATTCAGCACAGAGGCGTTTTGAGCTACGCTTGTTGCCAAACGAGTTGTCTAAATGGCCAAATGTGTTTATTTTAGAGTGAAATTTAAGGGGAGGGGGGGAATTAATTTATTACAAATTTCCAGCCTGGTTCGAAAAAAATAAATAACACAAATCGAACCAGCAAAACGTTGTCGGCATGAACAGCTGAAGTAAGGAAAGGACTAGGCCTGGGTGATTGAGCTTTTAACTGGAAGCCTAAAAATACTCTGTGTTTTACAATTTAATCAAAGGAGCTTTACTCCTGATGTTATCCTTACCAACTTGACACTATAAAAAGGCCTCCAGAAAATTTCACTCAAATCAATAGAAATGCCATGCATTAGATATTTCAAAATTATGTAGAAAGAACCTGCATCAATATGATAAAGTCAAGGCTTTAATATGTTCATGTCAGCATTACGACAGTCTTGCAAATGCAATGCTCTGTTGTAGAAGGCATAAAACGCTGTGAGGAAGGACACAAGTCAAGGTGGGAAAAACAGATCTGACTTTTAATCTTCTTCACTATACAACAAAAATCCAACATGAGTATAACATTTACAACGGGCATTCAAAACATGAAAGCACCGCTTCATATATTATTTACTATACCAAATGTATTTTAAGCAAAAAGATGTTTGATGATTGGAGTAAGAAACATCTATTCAGGAGTCAGTCATAGCTCTCTTTACAAAAAAAAAAAAAACTAAACAAACACCCATTCAAAAAAATAAATACATTTCCTGCACATATTTGGGAAGATAAGAGGGCCAGAAGCCTTCAATATCGACCTGTGAAACAAAACAGGTTAATTAAATGACACAATGCAACATGCTGAATTCTTGAATAAAGACAGCTTATATAGTTTGCTGAAACGACTTACGGGGAGAATAAGACCGTGACCTCGATCGAGACCTGTAAGCCCCTCTGTAGTACGGTGAAGGAGATCGTCTTCTAGGGGAAACAAAGACCGTTTATCAATTTTGTCAGCGTCACAGAGGGATTAAATATAGAAGAGCAAACCCAAATACGACACGATGAGTATAAATTAACTGCTGATATCCTTCTAACAGGCCGAGAGTCACCTGTATGATCTGTAGTAGTCCCTGTCGTCATAGCGATCGTAGCCACCTCGGTCATATCCGCGGTCGTAACCACGGTCGTAGTCACGTGAATAGCGTCGGGGACCGCTTGGACCGCCTCCTCCGCTACGCAAAAACAACAGCATAAGATTTTTCATGCTACACAAAGTGTACATTAGCATTATTTTACTGTTAAATTCTCAACTCCAATTAAAAAGATTTAAAAGAAGGTTTTTGGTGCAGCACTATAGACCTCTTTATCACAAATTTCACCTAGCAACTGCCAGCACCCACTTGCTTACACAATATTCCCTAGTTACCTGTGGTTACCAGGGGGTCACTGACTAGACTCTGGAGCTGTGTGACAGAGACCTTAACAAATGTTGATTCTCCAGCCTCTTGGCGACTGTACGCCAAGAGGCTGGAGAATGTATATTTTTTCCAGCGATCACTGATGGCCAGGGTTTTACCGACCAGTCTCTAAGCCTGTGTAGCTCAGGCCTTTGAAGAGGTTATTTGTGTCATTTTTACAATTAAAATATCTGCGTTTGTTTTAGATTTAACTGGATACAACCTATGGTACAGGGACAAATTTTGTTAGAGCCTGTATCTCTTGACTTATTCTCCCTTTTTGTTGATTGATTAAATGTTAAATAAAAACACTACTTTTCAGGTTTAGGAACACTAAGAAAATTTTCCAGATTCTTTAAAGTGTCCATAATTTAGAGCTTTTTCATGTTACAAACATTTTATCTTTCGCTTTGTTTTAAAACATTTAATTATTCCACACAAAGAGGTTGCGTACTATGTCGGCCGGCCCATGTAAATTCCAGGTGTTGGCGTGTGAGGTCTTTTTGTGATGGAGAAGTCCACCCTGATTCTCCGCCCGTCCAGCTCCATGCCATTGGCTCGCTCTTTCGCCTGGAAGTGAACATAAATTACACTTGCAGACCTAGAGGATATTTAGGTGTGGCAGGCGGGTTTATTTATTATTGTTCTTGTACCTCTTGGGCATCGTCCGTGTTCTCGAAATACACAAAAGCAAAGCCCCTGGAGCGTCTCGACTGCTGGTCATACACAATGCAGACATCCTCCAGGGGGCCGTATTTGGAGAAGACTTCCCTCAGATCTCTCTCTGTGGTGTACAAGCTCAGGCCAAACACTCCCAGGCAGCAATTTGGATCTGGATTAGCCTGCAAATTTCAAAGGTTTTAAGGTTTGGATGTGATCACTTTCTCATAAAAATCATCCATTAAACCCATATAACTTCTGTTTTTAGATTTCACACACTGCTAAGCACATACACGGTTGCCAATGTGCCTGCGACGATTGGACATGGGCGAATGGCTGTGGCTTCTGCGCCGGCGCTCTCCGCTGTAGGACCTGCTGTGAGATCGGTGATGATAGGACCGTGATCGGGAGCGGGATCGGCTGTAGTGTCTCCGTGAGCGGTGGGAATGTGACCTGTAGAAAAAGAAAGAAAGAAATAACACATATTCATACGTTCTCTGGCAATTTTCATGTAATTCTACAAATTTACATTTGTCTTTATGAAAATTATAGAGTGGACATAAGGAGGCATGAAATACTTAAAATAACTGCGAAAACTTTTTAGACTCTAGTGAAAAGTAATCCCACTTCTTAAAGTTACCACTGTCACAATCACTAACACTAAACCCTCTGTGACGCCAAGTCTCCAACAAGCCTTTGTTCACACTGTCACAGACTTTTGAAAACTGACGATTTATTTTGGATTCCTGCGCAACTTGAAGTGTCAAAAATACACCAAGTGCCAATTTGCTGAATGAGAGCGCTGCCCCTGCACCTTAAAATAAGAGTAAAATGTCTCTCTCTCTCTCTTATCTGAACGGGGAAACTCAATGCATGAGTCAAATGTCTTATTGGAGGTACTTTGAGCTGCTCCCTTATTTCCCATGTGGTTGCCACAGAGTGGATTGATCTGCATGTTGGATTTTACGCACCCCTCCTATTTATACAAGGTTGGAACCACCACTAAGAGTAATAATATTAGAGATGAACAGGTGTAATTTTTTGCATGCTTATCTAATAGATTGACACTATACAGTAGGGATGTTCCTGGCAGCTAATTTATTACTCACTTAAAGCACAGAAATATATTTATTTTTTAACTAGACTAAAAGTAAAAAAAAAACAAACAAAACAAAAAAACAGTCAGAAAACAGGAAGAAGTGAGCACAGTCTAATGAATGTAACACTGCACATACTGTATAAATACTGTGTGTGTATTTAAGAGCTATTTGAAACCATTACTCAGTCTTCTATAACCACATCGTATTTAAATGTTGATGTAATGTGTGGCACTTTGCGTCATGTAAAACAAGCACAATGTCAGATTAATTTGCAGGGTGTGGCTAAACTTAGCGATTCTAGTTAAATGCCAGTTTCCTGTGACGTAGCCAACACACAAACCTTCCGTTTTATAAGATCAAAGTACTGCAAAACCCGCCGGCTCGTGCCTCTTTCCCTTGGTAACAACTTCCCGTCACAGAGATTGAGAGTGAGAGATAGAAACAGACTCTCACCTGCCGGGGCTGCAGACAGCTACGTAGCATCTGAGACTGAACCAATAAGTTCTGTTGTGCATCAATGAAATATGAACATTTAGTTCACATGAATAGTTTTTGTGTTGTCAACCAGCAGAGCTGCAATAATTAATTCCCCAACAAGAACTGCATTGAAAGTGTAAATTTTACTTACTTACTGCTTTAGTGACCAGGACATTCACTCACACGTGAAGCAGACATTGCAGACCATGCAGATGTAAGTGTCTTTTTGTGCTTGTTTGTTGTTTTTTTTTTAAATAACATGGAAGTGAAACTTAAACTTTTGCAAGATTTGTCAAGGGCCAGTAAAACGAAAGAAGACGCCAGCTCCACAGAGGAGTTCCCTGTCTGGGTTTGAACTCAGGATCCTCTTGCTGCGAGGCCCTGAACGGGGTGGGTATAACATGAAAGTGGCCATATTGAGTCTGTTAATAGATAGTAGATGATTTTTATGCCAGTGTATTACTCACCAAGATTTTGACCTTGACCGAGAGCGAGATTTAGAGCGGGAGTGGTGGGAGCCTTCTTTTGAGTGGGCAGGGGATCGAGCTGGGGACTGGCTCCCTGACTTCCCAGAGTCCCGTGGGCTCACGCTCTTGGATGCGGAGCGAGACTCCTGAACGGACCACACACATTTTTTTTATCAGCACCAATGGAGTGATTAACACATATTTGCCAAAATATTACTGTGTATTTATTATTTAAGACTATCCTGTGAAGAGTACAGGAAGGAAACTGAATTGAGGGTTGTGAATTAGGAATGCTATGTAGTCATGGATAATGTGATGTCAATATATTTACATCAATAAGTAGTTAAATAGTGGGAAAAAAAAGAAAATTATCAGCTGTAAGATAAAATTGCAATGGTTTAAATTAATGTGTGTGTATTGAATAAGAAGAACATGCACGCATTTGACAAACAGACCAGAAATTTACTTAGCGCAGTGACCTTATCCAGATTACTTCCTTAACTTCATTTCTGTAACTTCATTACTTGACATTATTCTTCTTTCTTCAATTGTCTTACTTCTTCTTACTTCCCATCTCTCACACACTGCCCATACTTCTTCCCTCCTCATGTTTTAGCATGCATTCAACAATTCAGCTTCACACATCTGAGCTTCATATTATTGAAAATAAAGTGGACTTCTTCCGTATTTTCTTCGTCCAACCTTAACCTTTATGAAAAAGAAAAGGATGAAGAATATATGACTGCAATTAAAACTGCACGCTCATTCAACGTTTAATGTGGTATTATTATCATTACGAGCTAATGACATTAATGGGAATGTTACAGACCACATACATACTGTCAGTGTTTTCTTTAATATTCACGCTCAGTGGTTTTGCTTTCACTTTTTTTGTTTCGCTGGCCACTTTTCCTAACTTCCTGAAAAACAATTTGGGATGATTGAGAGGTAAAACTGATCGTGATCATTTTTTATAATTATAACTAAAACTGAAGGGGAAGGATGTGAGGGTTACTTCTTGTGATTCTCTTTTACATTTCTTTCACAATATTCTTTCCCAAATGAACCCTGTTTACTTATAATTTCTGACAAATGGCCTTTAAGTCACCGTAGTGTTCATGAAACCACTGACTGTGAATATTTTATAATCAAGATTAAACCCTACCAACACTGTCTCCATTATTATTATTTTTTTAAAAAGAACAACTTTAAAATAAAGTCTAAAATTTGCTCCAACGACCTCAAGATGTAGCAGCCACTCGTTTGTACTGAGCAGCAAAAACTCTTTTGGGTATGCCAAGACAGAAAATTGTTGCTACCTGTTACTATTACATAATATATTAAAAACCTTAAAAATTAAATGTTAAAAAAAAAAAGAGGCAAAAAACATGTTCTTTAAACAACAAGCTACCGGCACCTTGCAGGAACTAATACAATTGAGTTCAAAATATGGGTTTACATGCAGAAAAACAAAGTCTAAATGTCTTTTATCTTAATCTGCCTTTTGCCATCCCACATATATTTATTAACATGGGAACACAGGGCATTTCACACACCCATTAAACAGACAGGCATTTAGGAGCTGTGCAAGGTGAGGGGATTTAAACAGTTCACTACAGGAAGGAAATTATTGCACCCATGTCAGTCAGCCCAGCAGGTATTAATCAAACTTATCCACAGTGCTTGTGGCGTATAAGCATGCTGTCAGTTTTAAGCTGATGTGGGAGGGCTGCATGTGTTAATACAAATGAATAAAAAAGGTCAAATCTTGAGGTCGTTAGTTTTGTTTTAAAATGCTCTTGTGCCTAAGAACTAAAGAACCCCACAATGACATTCAAAGATTAATAACCAGCAGACGTAACATGACATAATTCAATGTGGGGATAAGAGAGGGTAACAAAACAACAACAAAAACAAACATCTTACTAAAATATGACAAATTTCCTCGACTGAATCTACGTGGACATGAAATATTTCATTTGGTTTCTACGTACAATAATCAAGACGAAGTATCTAAAATTCACATGAAAAATACTTGGTGTTAACAATTTAAAAATGTAATAAAAATGTTTGCCGACATTGCAGTGTTTGCACTGCAAACCCCGGCTCGTAAATAAAAAAGCACCAGGCCTAGCTTTCATCTATAAGCTAGCCTTAGCCCGCAAGCTAAAGATGAACTAAAAGTACTCGTTGCGCATAAAAGTCTATTATTATTTAAGTTTGTGCAATTTATTTTCTTTCTAAAATCCAGCTTTCCATCAAAGAGTTGTGCCAACAAGGTAAGGTGGCCAGTACTAGCCAACATAATATGAATAAGGATGTTACTGTTACAATTTCAGGTACCTTTGCAAACTTAATGATTTAAAATGTTTAACAAATTACAAATAGTAATAAAATTTATACGTACCCGGCCTTTATCGTTGTCGCTCATTTTTGAAATATAATATAGTGTTGACAGATTCTCTGCCCTAACCAACCAATCTACACTACGGTCTCAGTGTGTGAGACTCTAGCTCCACCCCCAGGTCTTCGTCTAGAAAGATTCAGCAGTCTCGGGGCTGGCTCTCGCGTTTTTACGTGCCCAACACGAGATTTGGTTCCGTGTAGAATTTCCCCCAAGGGCCGAGTGTTGTGAAACCAGCTATACTCAATTCTGCACGATTTTAATTTTTACCTTTTTTAAAACTGGCAGGAGTAGATGTTACAGTTAGGCAATGAAAATGTGAAATAGACGCAGCAAATATGCCAATATTTTTTTTATAACAATTTAATCCAAAAACAATAGTAAACTTTTAATTTTATACCAAGTACTATTGCTATTTTGCTTGTAGTTTAGTTACATCATCAGCACTTTTTCAGTTTTTTTATTTTATGCATTTCTTTTGTGAGAGAAATCTAGTTTTGTTCAATGCCAAAAAATGCCAGTGCCAATGTTCAAAAAACGATGGAAAATAAGAAGAAACCAAAACATACAAACTCTGCACTAGTCCTTATAAAGGAAATAAAAGTATGCACATTTCCTGGCCACTTTATACGTATTACCTTGTGAACTGCACTTTAATGCAAATATCTAAACAATGGATGGCATGACAGCAACTCAACACATGTAAGCAGGTAGACATGGCAAAGACAACTTTCTCAAATTCAAACTGAGCATCAGCATGGAGAAGAAAGGTAATGTAAGTGACTTTGAATGCAACATGGTGATAGATGGGCTGATTTTGGTATTTCAGAAACTACTGATTTACAGCTATTTTCACATAGCTATATCTATGGTTTACAGAGAATAACAAATAAATAAATAAAAAATAAAATCAATAAACTATCCAGTGAGTGGCAGTTTTCTGGGTAAAAACACCTGGCTCATGCCAGAGGTCAGAGGAGAATAACCAGACTGTTTCAGGCTAATAGGAATGCAACAGTAAATCAAAAGTTACTCATTACAACTAAAATGCAGGGGCTCACCAAAACAAGATCAGCCTATGGCATAAAAATTTTATTCAGCTTTAAAGGCAAAAGAAGGTTTAATCTTCTATGCGTAAATAACACAAGTAAGTGTTAGATTAACACTACAATAAGATAAGTGGTAAGTTTTGCTTAATTTTACTGTGAGTGGGGCATAGATTGCCAGACATTACGTAGCCCGGCGGACTGCACAGTTTAATGCTGCAGCAGTGTAGTGTCGGCACCCTTAAAAGCTACAAAATGAGAGTGACACGTGTCAGTTTCTGCAGGGTAGGGGGTGGTGGGTGCACCATTGTTGTTGTCAGTTATAGTCAGTGTCAGACCTAGACAAAGTACAAAGGTTATTTAGTTGGCATAAGACCATAAAAACACAGCCTGGTTTCCATTTATGCTAATTACATTTATTTAGGAAGGAAGTTAAGACAACTGCATTCAAATAAAAATGCAGTCGATTTGTCCTTTAGATAGATAGATAGATAGATAGATAGATAGATAGATAGATAGATAGATAGATACAATTGCACAAAATCATAATTTACTTATCCATCACCAAGAGGGAAAAATCTCAGACATTTTCAGCAGTGAAATTGTGAAAGTGAGTAAAATTATCCTAGAACTGAAATTCATATTTTTCCATGTCAATATACTGTGGCAGGTGTTGTATAAGTCCGTTTTAAAAATTAACCATAATGTTGATCTTGCAGTTCGCATCGTTAACTACCCCAGGGCAAGGGCAGTGAATCATACAGTTTGTTGCACTTTTCATTGAGTTTTGAGCACTTCAGGTCAGTATCACTGCTGGTTTTTATTATCTAAAAGAGGAGATCATTTTATAACACATAAGGAGACACGCTCAGAAGACGTTGGTTGATTCTCAGTGATGAATTTAAAAAAATCCAGACACAGTGAGAATCACCTGTTCACTGTCTTTTCCATTTCCTGGTACCTTCGTGGACTTGCTCAAGTCCAAAACAACCCTGAAAGATCAAAAAATATCAGCTTACTGTGAAATTTGGTTACTTCAAAATTGTAATATATTAAACATCTTGTTGAGCAGCTCTTGACAAAATAAATCTGTCTAATAACATCCACTGTTTATTTTTCACATGTAATCTGTCTCTGGAAAAATAAATAAATAAATAAATCATTAGCCTTAATATTGCATTTTTTTTTTTACATTTTTTAATTTATTTCAAGTAAGCAGAAGATCGAAAAGAGGCAGAAAATGGAACAAACTGGTTCAGAGATTGGATACAATAATGTGACTGGCATCAGCGGGCACTTGAAACTGGTGAGTTTTGTTTTTGGCACTTTATTTATACTAGAGAAATGCAGCTTTTAGTTGTTATCTGGTCATTTATAACACCCCACAGCAGAAGGTCGTGAATCAACAAAAGCTCAAAGTGCAGACTAGACAGTGAAAATAAAATATACATCGCTATAGAATCAAGTTAAACCACTGTCGCGCAGATTTTCATCTCAAGCTGAGAAGTCGTAATAAACTATTTCTGACATCTGGCAGGACATTACAGCAGAGTTGTCTGGATCCAGTTAGTCATCGGTAGCTATAGTGAGGAACAGAGAGGAAATCCAGTCAGTATTTTTCAACTTTTTAAAAAAAAAAACTGTCAGTTCACAGTATAAATCTACCAACCGCAGTTATACAGGATATTTATTTTATGAAGATCCAGTGCACTAGGACCATCTCGCTGGCCGATGGGGATATAGGGATCTGGTTTGGGGATTATTGTTGGTCCACCATCTTCAGAGAAGGCATACCTGAGCCAAAGATGCAAAACATATATGATATAGTGATGCTGAGTCTAAATGTCAGATAATTATTTTGAATCAGAGAGCAGCTCACCGTCCATAATGCATGACAGAGCTGTAGTCATATGGGCTGTTGAGGTTGTTTGTCACCTGTTTCCTGAAGTTATGTATGTGCTCTGCCAAAACCAACAACAACAAAAAAAATTGCAGACTCATTTTGTGAAAAATCAAGAGACTGCAATTAGAATGATGTAATGATGAAACGTGCAAACCTGGCATGATGTTTTTCCATATAATTGTGACATAGTGGTCACGGTCTGATCTGGACTGCTCGTGTACGAAGCCGAGAGCATGCATGAATTCATGAGCAGCGATTCCCGACCACATGCACCCAGGAGTCTGCAGTGACAGGGTCTGGCTTCCCCCAGCCTGCCCCAGAAATGACCAGCAGCTAGGGATGCAGAGTACAACTTCTACTGTATGTACTATCATCACAACACACTGGAAGAAGCCATAAGCAGGAGTCACGCTCACCCATATCTAGGCTGAATGTCAAGGAAGTTGGCTTCATGAGTGCGGGGAACAAATTTAACGCATGTTCCAGCGGAAATGTCTTGCATTCCAGTTTCTATGGTGATTCTGTCCATGTCGTCTAAAGTTGGGGGGAAAAAATGCACAAAAAAGGAAAAATTTAATTAATAAAGGAATATAACAACCCGGAAGCATTTCCTTAAATCTTAAAACTTCGTACCATACAGTGGAGAGAGGATGTAGGGTACGTAGACAAATCCATCTACGGATTTAGGCCACAGACAGGCATTGCCGGGACAGGTTATGGCACTCCTTACATATGAAACAGCAATATCGCCGTCCCGGATTGACATTCCTCTTGGGGCTCGTATCTCTGATGAGAAAATACATTAATTTCAATATGCGGGGGAAAAAACTGACATCGGTAAAATTCTATGTAATTTACAGTTTACTTACTGCGATTGACCTCCAAGATTTGATCCATTGTGGTCATATCATCATGGTCTATACTTTCCTCTGAACACACAAACAAATATGGAATAAACAGAAAATAACAGTGAAAATGCAAGATGAGGTGCAGGGAAACGTGACCCACCTGAGAATTTCCTTTTCAACCTCACTTTCCCTTCGTGCACACCGGTCGAATTCTGTCGCACAAAAGAGAAACATTGGCATATTTCAGCTGCAAAGCATGACAAGACAAGAAAAAAGGAGTTTATATACTACTTTTAATTGTATACTTACTTTAACAGGTAGTGTGTTCGCCTGGGTCAGCAAGCCAAACAAGATAACCAGAAGCATAATGGAAGAATTCATTGTTGTGTTTCAGGCTGGTTCACCAGTTTCAATCCAGCAGTCTCCTGATGCAGGAGCTAAATGAACTCCTCACGTCCGCTGAATCTATATACCCACTTCTCCTCTGCTGCTCTGTACTGATTGGGCCTCAATTCAGATGATGAAGCATGATTAAGATCCCTCATCATGCGGGGTGTGTAATTTACTCTAAATCCACTGTTGATCCATAAGAGGTGGGCCTGATGCTGACCTTCACTTATGCCCTGTACTTATTGCATGCAAGATTCAGCACTTTCAGAAACAAGGCACTTAAAGGTGTTTTTGCTGTTCGAGTTCAGCCCAACAGACCAGCAATTTGTGTCTGACTGAGCTGGCAACCAGTGATTTTGTGATATGCTATCGGATGATAACTGTCTTGGCAACGGTCATTTTTTTGTCACATGGTTAAATATATAAAAACAAAACGTTATCCTTTTCCAAATATCGCTTCTATTCTTATCAAGGGGCTCATTTTGAAGGGCAGTGATTAAGCGAAGATAGTCATGTGTTAGCACTTTATGAAATCTTCCCTTGTGGTGATTGGAGGAAAAGAAGAAACTGCTGCATCTTGAGTTAAGGTAGCACATGTTTAAATATAGAGAGCATGTCTATTTATTACCAGAGACTTTTATTTCTTTAACCTTCCTCATTAAAACAGATTCAGATCTCCTGTTTGATGTGATCAAGTCACCTGTCCTAAGATTCTTCACATACCTTATTTCACTGCCTCTGCTTTCTTACTGTTTATCTCTTATTGATCCATAATTTTACCGTTAATTACTCTGAGTGCATTACCACGTGTCTGTTTCAAACCAGGCTATCTATTGTGAGACTGATGCTTTCATATTTTTACATAAAGAGAAATATCCAGTTTAAACGCACAAAATTTCATGTACACCAAGGATTTGCTGATAGAAGGCTTGAATCAATTTTTATTGAAACTTTTCAGATAATTCAACTGCAGTTTTGTTAAATTGTCCTTTACTCCTGCTTCACTTTCATTCTGTCGGGTCTCTAATCATCCATGTCATCTGAAAAGAAAGACAGAAACAAAATTACATTTGTGACAGTGATGTGCAGTGTGTTTAGGAGTTAATTCAGGACATTTGGTACTAACCACAGTTGTAAAGTTTGTTGATTTTTAGCCTGTCAATGTGGCTGAGAGAGGAAGCCTGGCCCAGCTGGATGTTGGTGTTGTCCTTTGGAAGGATGGTTGGTTCCCCACGCTGGGAGTAGGCATATCTAAACATATACATATTATAAATATGTATATGTGCATCAGCTATGCATTATAAATATATTTTAAAACAAAGGAGGTAAATTATAATATAATGAGTGATTAACAGATCATTTTTTACTTACTTTCCAAAGTGCATAATTGAGCCATAGTCATAGGGAAGATCCAGAGTGTCAGTCCTGAACTTCTCAAAGTTTCTCAACCGATCTGTTGGAAAAATTAATTTTCTGTTATGAAAATCAGGGCAGAAATACAGTTAAAGCTTTCATTCCCTTTCCATAATGTCAACCCCTGCACACTTCAAAATTACCTCTTGAAATATTTGGCCACATGATGGTGACATAGTTGTCCCGATCTAAGCGGGACTGCTCGTGCACAAAGCCCAGGGTGTGCATGAACTCATGGGAGATCACTCCAACCTGGACGCAGCTAGGGATCTGGAGAGACACGGTCTGCCTTCCACCACGCGCACCAAGGTAGGACCAGCAACTGGATTAACACACAGAAGGATAGAAGAATAACTTCAAGTGGAAACAAATCCTTAATACATTTTACTAAATGGATTTTATGGAATCAAAATTTCCACGCTTCAGCTCTCACCCTAACTTTGGCTGGATGTCGATGTAGTCTCTCTGGTGAGTCCGAGGAACAAAACGCACACAGGTTCCTTGCTCTATGTTGGCCATCCCTGTCTTTATCAGCATTGTATCTATTTCATCTGTTCAGTAGTTTAACAGGGGTGAGTAGTTCATACATCATTCAATAAAAGACTGTAATCCATTGCATTTATTTATGCCTCAAAAATTAAAACAACATACTGTATTCAGGTGAGAGGTAATATGCAATGTAGACATGTCCATCCACTGATTTGGACCACAGGCAGCTCCGTGCAAAGCAGATTCTGGGGGGTCTTCCAGAGGAAACAGCAATGTCTCCCTCTCTGAGGGTGGTGGTGCCATCGATGATTTGCGTAGCTGATGCAGAAATCAGGTGAAAGTTTCTTAACAGCAAGTTGTGGAATCTCTAAAAAAAAAACCCCAAAAAACCTTAGAGTAAAGTGTGTGCAACTTACCTTTAAGCTCATTGGTTTTAATGATTTTATCCATCGCTGTTTCTTCATTGACCCCCTTCCATTCTTAAAAAAGAAAAAAAAAGTTAGCGAGGGAGTGTGTAGTTTTACTTCAGTCACAGTAATAATGTAAATTAAATTGAAATTTTATGCACCTTTGTAGCCAGTGGGACCCCATTTTTGATTGAACAAAAATTTCTGCAGAAAGCATAGACATATTTATTTACAGCTCTGTTCATGAATTCATGAAATTCAGCGGTCCCAAGCACATTTACCTGAGCTTGCACAGCTGAGAGACAAATAGAAACCATGCAGAGGAGTATAATCCGCTCCATCTTTACCAGTCAGGTATGCCTTCAGTGTTACCATTTGACATGCACTAACACCTAGCTTTATATGTGTTCCCACTGCTGTCCTTGGATAATACCCATAATTACCTCGAGTAAATAACAGGGCTGGTGTTAGCTGTTTGTGAGTGAGCTTAATCTCCAAATTAGTTTGATTCTTTCATAAACAACATCTGCAACAGTGCCATAATGTGAGGTCTCACTGTGTATAATAACAGCTTAAAATCAATGACTAGCTTTAAATGAAATGGTTTTAATGTCTGGCAGAAGTTTGGTACAATTTTAGGCTTTAGGTGTGTACATGAACCAAGAGTGCTGTTTTCTTTCTACCGAAACTAAGCTTACCATCACTTCACGTGCAACGCATGAACGCAGCTAATTTTAAATCATTACCAAGTTGTGCAAAATTTGTGTTGATAACATAGAAGACACAAAAATCTTGACGCCCGAACAGGGACTTGAACCCTGGACCCTCAGATTAAAAGTCTGATGCTCTACCGACTGAGCTATCCGGGCTCTGCTAAGTCAGCCGGATGCAGTCTTTATAAAGAGGAAAAATCGAGTTTCCAAACGAGTAGGAATTCCTCCACGTGAAAACGCCAGCATGACCGCATTTTCTGACCACACATTCTTAACACAAGACGAGGTTTCTGCGGTAAGTCGACGCTGTTTCGTAAGCTCGCCTTCATGCACATGATTAGCTTACCTGACAGCTACGTACACTGATGCTAAAGTTACTAATGATCAAGTAAACAACAGAAGGTTTAACAAAATAAGATGCCATTTCGTTAACAGAGCAAGTTTTGACTCTTTGCCAGCAGGCTAGCTGTGAATTACGGCATGCAACCTTTGCAATCTGCAGGACTCGCAGGAGCAGGTTAATGAGCTGCAGCGTGCTATCGAAGAAAGCACTCGTAAACTGGAGGAGGTCCAGCAGAGAAGACTGCGTACTGAAGAAGAGATCTTTCAATGGTATGGCTCAGTGTGCTCCACCCATTAACTTTAGTTTCCAATTAAATTTGGTGCTTGTCGCCTGTCCATGGCGTTTAGGTGTAAAAAAACAAAAAAACAACTCGATTTTGTCTCAGCCTGTATGATGCTTCCTGTAATGTGATACCAGTTGTCGTCGTCGGTGGGTGCACTGCACAACAGGCTGTTACTTTAGATTAGCCGACCGCAAAAGTGCATTTGGGCATGTAATTCAAGTTCAAGCTAGGGCCGCACAATATCGTGACTCTGAACATGGCACGGCTGTTGGTGAGTATTTCAGATATATCTGATCTACTGGGAATTTGCTCCTAAGCCATTTCTAGGGTTTGTAGAGACTGGTTCAAAAAAGAAAGAATATCCAGTGAGTTTTCTGGGTGAACATGTCTTGTGAAGGCCGCAGGTCAGAGGAACATGGCCAGATTGTTTTAAGCTGACAGCAAGGCAACAGTAATTCAAATGACCACCTATTACGGACAAAGTATGCAGTAGTACATCTCTTAATGCACAGTATGTTGAACTGGAAGTAGAATGGGCTACAGCAGCAGAAGACCACATTGTATCCCACTCCTGTCAGCTAAGAACAGGCAACTGAGACTACAGTTCACGTGGGCTCATCAAAACTGGACAAAAGAAGATTGGAAAAGCATTGCCTGGTCTGATGAGTTACCATTTCTACTACATATGGTGGAGTCAGGATTTGGTGTAAACAAGATAAAAGCATGGATCCATACTTCCTTCTATCAGTAGTTCACCGCAGACCTTGGGCCACTTAGTACCAACTGAGTTTTGTTGGTGGCGATGTCTATCCCCTTTTGACCACAGTGTACAGATTTACTGAAGGCTGCTTCCAGCAGGATAATCCACCGCACAATCACAAGCTCAACATCCTCTCAGACTGCTTTCTTGAACATGACTGTGAGGTCATGTTATTGAATTGGTCGCCACAGTCACCAGAGCTTGCAAAAAAAATTTTAAAAATTGGAGTTTTTCCTTTTTTGTTTGTTTATTTTTTTATAGTAATCAGTGAAGTTTAGCGTTCCCCAGTTTTAACTTGGAGCGAATATCCAAACTATTTAACCATTTCTTCCTCCAGGAATAATATTGCTGAACATTGAGCCACATATAGAGATTCCCTCATGAAGGTCTATTAGTGAACAACATTCAGGAGTCAGTCGATGTTTTCAAAAATTGTTAAATTTGTTTGTCTGTTAATTACTTTTGAATTTGTTTTTCTTGAATAAAGATTTGTCTCCTGTATTAATTTGAAATCCAATGTAAATTTTCCCGATCAGGGAACGCAAAGGATATTTCTATTCTCAACTTAACTGATTACCTTCTGAAAGGTATAGCATTTTTTCCTTTAGTTAGGGTTTAGTTAGTTAGGGTTGGTTAATGTTTCCGCAGCTGCTCCAGTTGTCATAAGCAGTGGAAAACAGTGTGCTCATTCTGTTTTGGTGGCACAATCGAGCCTGTCTTGGAGAGTTCAGACGGTGCCCATCTAATTGCTCACAGTGTCCTCATCCCAAAGCCCTTACACTGAGCAATCAATAATTATTTCAAAATGATAAGTTAAAGCAAAGAAGAATTACCTACTGCCCATTTATATTTAGTCAAACGGTTAATTATGCATAACCATGTGTGATGTTTGCCTTTGTTTCTAAATGTGTAGTCCCTAAATAATTTACTCTGCTTTCATTTGCAGTACGAGAGAAACTGAACGGAGAGTGGATTTAATGATGGAAAAAAGTGAAATTGTTAATGCACTGCAACAGCTGGGTCATCTGCTGCAAAGAGAGATGGATCTTTTTGAACAACTAAATGGCCAAAGCTCTTCAGACAGGTATTCTGAAGTGCTGTGGGCAAAAACGAAGCAGAAATGACATGTGCAAACCTACAATATATATTTCATATATTTCAGGAGTGAAAGGCTCAGTTTGCAGAACCGGAGTGAGAGCGCCAGGTTTAAGGCGAGCCAGCTCGTTGCTGAAATCGTGGAGGTGAAACAGCAGCTAGAAGAGGTTGAGGCTCGTTATTCGGCAGGTATGGGGAACACTGAGAGAAGACGAACAGAATTTACTGTATACAGATATAGACTGAAATGTGCTCTCTCTCTCTGTCAACAGTTCAAGCTTTGCTCCCTGGGCCAACCTACAAGTCAGAGAGAAATCGCATGAACCAGTGACTTAAAACACTGTGATTTTAATAAGTACAATAAAGTGTATATGCATGTTTGTAACAGCTAATAAAATATAAATATTGATCTTTTTCCAGAAATATTTTCAAAACGTATTTTATTGTTTCTTAAATACCAGTAAAAGGGATGATTCAGCAGTGAATATTTCCAAAGCTTCTCAGCTTCTCATAACTCGGGTGCTTCACATCGTCGCAAATGGTCGATCGTCTCTATGTAGTGATTAAATAAGATGAAAAATATTGCAAAATGTTTATGCTTATTTCATTTACAGTATGGGGTAGATTACAATTTCTCATGTCTAAGATTTCAGTAAATGATGCTGACAAAGTTAACACAGGGTCAGCCATTTGCAATACTTTGCAAAACAAAACTTTTATTCCCTGTTTTCCCGATTTCATCTAGCCTTCACCAAAACCCAAACGTATCATGTCTGGATGACATGTTTCTTTCTTCCATCATAATCTAGCAAACTGATGAGGGTGTGGTCGGGTCAGTTTGAACTGCTGTAATGCTGTCATGCAATGACAGCTTGATTTTCTGACCTGTGACTGCAAACAAAATCAGAAGAACTCAGATTTCCTACTTCATAACTAAGGTTTCTCAACCCCAGGTTTTGTAGTTTACATAAATCCAGCCAGTAGATAGAAAATCTTTTTGTTTTTCTTAATATAATACATTACTGTATGTTTGTTGCTCATAGAAAATCAACAAGGCAGTCTTGAAGGCTCGTTTCCACAACTGAAAAAAAGATGTTTTTGCAATGCGTAGGTTAAAAAAGTTTTTTTTGATTATCTCAAAAAATTTGAGAATAACTTGAAAATTCAAGCTATTTTCTCAGACGTTCACCTTGGTAACCTGAAATTTTGACTTATGGATGCAATTTCTTTGTTAGTGGCAGAAACAAGCTTCCATGCAGTTACAAAACTGCAATGCTGGAAAGACGTTCACACTCTCCACTTGCTCTCACTTATAGCAAACACTTGTTGAATCCTAAGTTCCTTTGCTGGTTAAATGCACATGCTGATGACAGCTTCAGCAGCTGCAACCAGGCTGCCACAGCTGAGGGCAAGCTGCAAAATCATTCAACAGTCACATTATATGTTCTTCAGGAAATGCTGTCTATAAAAAACCAGACAGTGAAAGGAATTCTTTTCTTTTTTCATACTGAGCAGGATTTTTGCTTGTGGTTCAGAAACAAGGGCTGACTCTTTGGGCTCACAAACAAGCTCTTTGTGTTGTTTACACCAAGCTCTGGTTGGCCCTACCATCCAGATGCTGCAGCAGAATTTTGATTATCCTTTACAATCTATTTTTTGTTTACTGTTCTTAGCAGACAGGTTGTGGCAGGACGCGGTCTTCTGCTCCTGTAACCAATTTGCTTCAAGGTTGGATGCATTCAGAGATGCTCTTCTGCACGCCTTGGTTGTAACCAGTCATTATTTGAGGTATCATTGCTTTGCTATCAGCTTAAATCAATTTGGCCTTTCTCCTTTAACCTCAGGCATCAGCAATGCATTTTCTTACAGAAACCTGCTGCTCACTGGATGTTTTTGAAACATCCTTACCATGTCTAGATGTAGTTGGTCTGATGTGACTGGCTGATTAATTATGATTAGACATAGTCAATGAGCGGTTCAAAATGTGTGCTTAATAAAGTGCCTGTAAGTGGCTTTTACCGTTAATCAGGCAGATTAACTGAACTGTTTTATGTAATTTAGATTCAGCCTTTATTTGGTCTATTCTTAAAACACTTAAACTGGTGTCTTAAGGTCCATAAGCACTTTTGTTTAAACACTGGTAGGCTACGTTTGTAAACTATTCTTAATTATAAAGAAAACTTGTGTATACACTGAATAAATAGTGTAATCTGCCATTTAAATGTATGCAGTGATTTAAGCAACGCGGTGAAAGCAGTTTGAAAGGAAAGTTCGGCTAATTTACAACCTTTGGTCTTTGAACGCCACTCGCTAAAAGCATTCATGACGCTCTTGGGCTTCCGTAGAAATGTCAGCGTAATCACATGTTACCCTAAGGTTGGCTCAGCTTTTTTGTCAGCCCCTTTTATCGTAAGTCGTTTACTATTTTCAAAGTAGTTCATTGTAACTTTTAGTAGTTGTAATGTCCTTAAAGTCCTATTTAAGAAGGGAGTGGACAGAGTTGGTGTTTTAAGTAGATTGTGGCTAAACGTGTCGTTCAGAGAGAACATACTCATATTTACATTAGCAAAATAGGGTTAGCCTTGTAGAGTAAAACCGTCACTTTAAATATAGTCAAACGCTACTTTAGGTCATCGTCAGCCACAGCTTATAGCAGTTTTCTTTTTCTTTCCATGACAGATAAGATAAAGCAACCAGCAAACGATGACTAACCGCAAAGATTCTCGCTCGATCTTTGATTTGTGCTTGAATGATGAGTCTATTGGAGTGAGAGAGGTGAACTCCGTCCTGAAGGAGAGTGTAATTACTGACCTCGCCTCAGATTGTATGTATGGAACACAAATGCTGTTATGGAAAAAAAGATGCCCAGTTTTTTCAGTCTTTGAATAAATGTCTTTCTTTCACACAGGTGTGGAAAACAAAAGTGCAGAAGATGATAGGCGAGAAGGCGAGTCCAGCCTGGTGAGAGAGGTGTCTGAGAAGATGGTCTGCTCAGCCTGCAGATGTCCCTTTACTAACCGCGAGGAGCAGGTAACCACACAGTACTCTACGCTCTGTTCATGCATTAGAACCCGTGCCTGAACATGTGCTTTGTGTTGCAGAGGGAGCACTACAAGCTTGACTGGCATCGGTTTAACTTGAGGCAAAAGATGGCCGTGTTGCCCCCCCTCACAGTGGAGGAGTTTGAGAGGAAGACAGGCGCTGGTGAGGAAACTGGAGTTCTACACATCTAAGATGGAGTTTAACTAGGGGGGGAAAAAAAGGGCTGAAGCGGTTGGATCAGCTGACCCATTGTTGTCACTTTATAGGAGACTTATCAAGTATCTCGGGCTCAGAGTCCGATTCAGAGGAAGAAGATTCTAACAGCGATGCTGGAGTTAAAAGCAGAGACAAAGACACGGACAACTCAGGTGAAACTCCTTTAATGGCTGGTCGGCTCTCCAGCAGGTTGGTTTTGCAGAACTCAGCAGGAGATTATCTGTTAGTCTACCGCTGCATACTTCAGGGAAAGGTGAGGCTCAGCCTAGTGCAATCTGTAATCTGTAAAAGAAAAAACACTCTAGATTTTAATGATTTAATATTTTGTCATTTTTCCTGTAATGCTTCAGTCGGATGACGAACAGGATGCAGGATTTTCTCTGAAAGCCATAACAACGAAGACTGCATGGGTCATTCTCATGACTGGTGGAGGTCATTTTGCTGGTGCTGTATTTGAAGGGTAATTTTTTTCCCTGCTTTGTTGGCTTTCACATTACACATTATGGCTGAAATTGAAAGCACAACAAGGCAGCTGATTCACAGAGGTGTGACACTTCCACCACAATGTATTTTACGTTCCAGAAAACAAGTCCTTCTGCACAAGACCTTCCACCGATACACAGTGCGAGCAAAACGGGGCACCGCTCAGGGTCTCCGAGATTCTCAGAACCGCAGTCACGTGCCAAAATCTGCAGGAGCTGCACTGCGACGACACAATGAGGCGGCGCTAGTGAAGGTGATACTGCGGTCCATCAGATCGCCTTTTGAGTGAGAGCCATGCCTTATTTGTTCTTCTTCACAAAGTTTGGTAGATGTTTTTCAAACAGTGGCTATAATAACTGAAGATTCCTTTGACTAATTTGTTAGTTTTTCTCCTCCAAGAATACATGTACTTGTGTGAGGTAGTGCAGCCATGGAGCCAGAGTATTTAGTTTCATCTATGTGTTAAATTCTCTGCCTCACTTGATGATGAAGTAGTATGTATTGTTTTTTCTTATTAATGTAGATTTTTATTTTTTTTTTTACTTTTTGCAGGACATTCAGGACCTTCTTCTAACTTGGGCCGAACACTTGAAAGGGGCCTCTAAAATATTCATACGAGCTCCCAGCTACAACAAAACCATCTTTTTTGGTGGTCGAGGAGGTCCACTTGATAAAAAAGATCCCAGGATCTGCACAATCCCCTTTGCAACACGCAGGGCAACATTTCGGGAGGTACAGAGGGTGCATGAGGTCCTTTCTACCGTTCATGTGTATGGTAAGAAGCATGAAGTGCTTGAAATAATAACACATTTTCTGCACACGATTAGGCAGCTAAGGTATGTTTATCACACAATCAGAAATATCTTTTTTTCAGGGAAAGACACAGACATTTCTGCAGTCTTCAGTCCAACTAAAAAGGTGTGGAAAAAAGCTGTTAAACCCACAGCAGAACTAAACGCAGATCAAGAGAAAGGTAGGTTTAAGATGTTTAAAGATGTTCTGTAAAGTCTCTGTTGACCTCTGTGGATAAACTATGGCATAAATAATAATGTTAAAGCTTAGTAAACTTGACTGCAAATTTATTGCTTGCATCAGCTGAAGAAAACCGTGATAGCTCCGATGAGGAAGAGGGTGGGGAGATCCAGCTGGAGACGGAGGAGATGACATTAGGAACGCTGGACCTCAGGGAGTATGAAATCCATCCCTCCAGACACAAGAGGAGGAGGAGACGGAAGAAGGAGGAAGCTAAAATTCCAATTGAAGGTAGATCCGATCGACTATATCATCACAGGTGGAATTCAAGGAATGCTAGGTTATTACTCAATTGTTCTGCAAAATTTATGAAATACCAAATTCATTTGAGACAGAATCAAGGAGCATAGAAGCAGAAGGTGAAAAAGAGGAACTGCCAGAGGCTACACCAGCAGAAGATCTCCCTCAAGAAATGCAGTCAAAGAGCAAGAGGAAACAGAAAGTACAGAGCAAGAAACAAGTGGATGGTGAGTAAGGGTTTAAATATATGTTTTTCCACTTTTTGTTCAGTCTTGCAAAAGCTATGTAATGCATTGTTTTCAAGCATGAAAGCTCAACATTAAGCTTTCTTTCTTTGTAGATGTTGTCGAAGAGTCATGTGACTATAGCCTCAGGGATGCGCTCTTTACTGCCTGCAAGGTTGGGGATGTGGAAGCTCTATGTGCACTCCTCCAGCTGCCTGTGGGAAAGTCAGAGGGTCAAGAGCATTTGGAGAGCAAACTTTCTGATGGCTCAACTCCTCAAACTCTCCTCAATAAACCCATCGACGCCTCAGGGTTCACATTACTGCACGTTGCCACAGCGGCTGCACAAAAGGCAGCGATCGGCCTGCTCCTAGATGCAGGAGCAGACCCTTCCTGCAGGTATAAAGAATATTATCGTCAAGTGTTGTAAAAGCGTGATTAAATAGCAGCTGAAGTGAACACAGTGAAACCTTGCCCAGGTTTAATTACTATCTCTACATTATTCCTTTGCAGGGATAATCAAGGGCAGACACCATACATCGTTGCCCCTGACAAAGACACAAGAAACGTCTTTCGGAAATATATGGGGGATAATCCCGACAAATATGACTACAGCAAAGCTCAGGTAAGGTTAAACTCATGCACCTTTGAACATGTATTGCATCAAACGCAAGCTGGTAACTTGACTAAGTGTCACACTCCTGTGCAATTAAAGATCCCTGGGCCGCTGACAGCAGAGATTGAACTGAAAAAGCTGGAAAAGAAAAAGGCCCAGAAGGCCCAGAAAAAACAGCGAGAAAAAGAGCAGAAAGAGGAAAAGAGGAAACAAGAGCTGGAGGCAGAGGAAAAGAAGCAGTTTGCATCTCTGACCGATCGTGAAAAAGTAAGTTACTGCTAAAGTTTTGCAGCTGATTCCTTGTAAAAGGCTGTTTTTTGGAAATGTTCATCTTTGGCTTATTGATTATAGAGAGCTCTGGCAGCAGAGAAGAGATTTGCAGCGCAGGTTGCTGCAACAGGAGCCAGCATCTCTAATATTAAGTACGTCTCTCAAGACCATCCTCTTGCTGAGCTCATGCATAATGTAATAGCAAGTTATTTAAAAGCTGCAATGAAATACGGTGTGAATTTTCTGTGGGTTTGTCTTTGTCAACAGGAGGTGCTGGTTGTGTGGGGAATCTCTCCTTGGAAAGATTCCTTTTCAGTACCTGGATTATTCATTTTGCACCCCTCGCTGTGTTCAAGCGCATCGGAAAGGGAACGCTCCTCCAGGAAACACCTAGCATCCATCTGGAACTGTTCTACATGGAGAGGAGTCTACCTCATTTAAAGTACTGGTTAAACTGGCTTCTTAAGGCTTTGACTTGCCTTAATTTTATTACAGCAGACAATCTTAGACACTTGAATACATATACTGTATGTAATAAAATCAATGTACAATTTGTTTACAGCATCTGTAATCAGGCAAAAAGAAAAGCCATAATTAAAATAAAATAGCATAGATTTCTTTTGCACAGACTTGGTGAATATTGTAACAGCAAGTGATTAAGTGTTTAGTGTTTCTGTGTCAAAAATTAAAACTGCTGACATCAGATTTCATCAGATGTCTGCGTCTCAAATTCCATAGAAATATTGTTATGTAGCAGCTCCTTCATTTGTTCAGAGGACTATTTTGCTTTAGACTGATAATTATTTTTATAGCTGCAATGTGAAGAAAATGTTATGCTTAAAATTCAGTGGGCTCTGTTAAAACTTTTTAGGCGTGATGTTGAGCTGAGGTCGGTCCATAAAAAGAACCCTCAAGTGTCCTGGGGCTCCCTCCAGCTCCAGCACCGTGATGTTGTTGGGCATGGTGGTGCTAAGCAGGGGTCCAGGGACATATACAGTGAGCTGAGGCCCTCTGGCTGGCCAATATCGTCCCAGGTTCACACCATTAACCCACACCTGACCCTGATGAAGGAAAAATAAACATCCAGAAGAATACAGTTACTTTCTTTTCATTTTTACCCCATGTTTCTAGCAAGAAATAAAGTCTGCCAGGTCCAGAATGTCCCCAAATGTAGTCGGCATTACCTTCGTCCATTCATTCAGCTTGAGGAAAGTGTCCCACGCTAAGCCGTTGGGCTGCAAAGTCCCCATGTAGAAGGTTGGTCCACGTGTAGGTTCTCGCCGAGGAGCAGGGTCAGCCTTTCGGTTGTTGGCATGAGGCCATCCACTCGTAATGGCTCCGTCAATGTCCAAAGGGTAAATCTTCCAGTCAGTCAGAACGTCTTTACCCAGGATCAAGTTGCTCAACAGGCCCTGAAGTTCACACAATATATATCAGTTAAAACCTTTCGCCTGTGGTTTTACTTGCTGCAACTCCCAAACAGTTGCAAGCAAGTGTATGTTTTTAAATGCTTGTGCTCGGCTTGCTTGTTCTATTCATTGTCTTGCCTTGTAGTCATTGATCTTGCTTCCAAAGTTGACCCTGCCCATGTTCTCTACGAGGATGTCCACTGTGTCCCCCTGCTGTCCACTGACATTCATCACCAGCACAGTGTCTCTCTCTAACAAGCCCTGGAAAACCTGTTCAAACAGTTGTGAAGTTTCAAATATAAAAGAAACTTGCAATGTGACACACAAAAACAAGCTCAGATTGAACCTTTGATGTTTTTCCCCTGACCAGGACATCAACAAAAGTTCACAGTCAGGCCTTACCCCATTGACGGACACATATGCACGGTCATGAACCCCATTCAGTGGAGAGATAAGTGGTGTGGGCTCTGAGAGGTTTTGCGGCAGCGTGGTCCGATATAGCACGTATCCATAGTACTGAACACAATAGACAACACAGGTTGCAGACACAACAGTCTAGAACTTCTCCATGGTTCAAGAGTTTTACGGTTTCTACAATAAAGCTCTCCCCACTGTTTCCCCTCAGACACCCCATACCTGTTTCACCTCTTCAAACGTCACAGGATACTGAGATTTGATTGGTCCCAGAGGTGAAAGGGTGTTCAAAAGGCCACCAATGTTCCCAACCTGTAAAAATGTCACTTTTTTTTTTTTTTTTTGAACATTTTTAAAAATATTTCTTGACATCAGGACTAACTTCCTGAAATGATCCTACCTTTTGCAGAGTCACAAAGCCATAGGCAAACTTGGGAGTTGCTGGTGGCATGGGGCCAGAGGGAATCTCTCTAAACTGATGAGATATGGTGATGAATTAATCATGCATTAATCAGGACATCAGCCTTAGCAGGCAGCTGTTCAATCAGTTCTACCTGCTTTATGACGTCTCTAATAGCCAACAGCTTCTCTGTGGGGTCTCCTGCCTCAGTCAGCGGGGCGTCGTAATCATAACTTGTGACTACTGAGCGAAACCTGGTGTCATGATCAGCACCTTAGTGAGAACAACCGAGCGTTACTAGAGACCACAAAACTGCAAACTGGGCTTTTATCTCCATCTAAATAATATAAAATGTGATATGATCTGGCAATGAGAAGACGAATGAATACTGAGATTATGTCAATAAATTACCATTCCAGTAGCCAAAGTTTGTTCCTCCTTCAAACATGTACCTGAGAAGAAAGAGAGGTGGACTGTAATATCAGAGGAAATTTGCATTGGTGTGTTAAATGATGAGGCTGCTGGCTTTTATTTATTGCCAACGGATCTAATTAAAGGATCACAACGATCATTATATTCATTACAGTGGCACTGTGATACTGAAAACTATAAGAAAACATAATCCATTCATTTTCTTAACGCCTTATCCCCAGAGGGTCACAGTGAGACTGTAGCCCATTCCAGCTGATACTGGGAAAGAGGCCGGGTACACCGATGACCATTTTAGAACAAAACAGGTGGAAAGTATCTGCTGCTCCATATGCCTAATAATCTACCTGCTTAATCCACTTTGAACATTTCAAAACCGGAGGCCTGTCATGCCACACAGTGTTAAAGATTCTGATGCGTGATCAGTGTAACCCCTTTGAGCCAAAGGCTAGTCTTGGCTCTGTAGGATATTAGTGGATATCGCTCCATGAGGCACAGCTTTGGCTGTAATCACAGATTTCCCACCTACCTCCTTTTTCAGTAAAGTCAAGTAAATAAGGAATATTTTGAATTCTGGATCGTGCAAAGGTTTCCTAGTATTGTATAAAGACAAAACTATAAAGTAGGAATTGAGTAACTGTAAAAGGACAGTGGCCTTTCACTGTAATTAAAAAGAGAGGTATGAAAATTCTTGTCTTCAGTTGGATTCAGTTGGACTTTTTGCTAAATGCCACAGTATTTAGCAAAAAGCAGTATCAGTTGTTTGTTGTTGATTCAGGCTTTTGCATTGGTACACTAACACAGTTTTATTATTTGAATGCATTTCTAGAGAGAGGAATGTTTGGGGGTTTGTGGAGACATACATGTTGACGTTGGCCCCCATGGTTAGCATTTCTCCTAGCACTCTGCTGACCTTCTGAGCATCAACCACAGCATGCTGATCTCCCCAGTGATCCAGCCAGCCAGTGTAAAACTCTGAGTTCACCTGCAACGCAATTTAAGACAGTTTTATCATGTAAACCTGTGAAATCAGCAGCTCTGCCACAAATTCAGTTTTACTTATGAAAGAGGTTTTAACTATGTTCCTTTTTTAACATAATAGCAGGTGGTGGAAATGGTGTACACGACTGCATTGCATTCAAATGTTGTGTCCACCTCACTGTGCCTTTCTTTTCTCTAAATGCTTTCACTGGACCCCTGCTGGTCATGTAAGACAGCTTTCCAACCTGAGCCTGATTTCAGGTTTTTCTTTGCATTAAAGGGTGACGCAAAGA
>VUQR01017537.1:62689-75572 GCA_015108515.1 Hemichromis elongatus
AAGGAATGAGAGAAAAAAAAAAAAAAAAAAAGAAAAAAAAAAAAAAAGGGAGAGGAAAAAAAAAAAAAAAAAAAAAAAAAAAAAAGTTGTCAAAGGGGAAGTCCAGAATGAGACACACCTAAAAAGGTTTGTTGAAAAAGGTGATGGAAAAACACCCTGCAAGATTCATAAGGATTATTTTGAACTGTGAATCATGCAAAGCTACTTTAAGTGCATCCTGCAATAATTAAATCATTTCCATATCAATGAATACATTAAAAGTAACTGATTAAAGTGCACCACTGCCCACTGTGAACATCAGCAATTTTTTTCCTGCAACTTTATGAATCATGTTGTATGTTATTAGATTTCACATGTGTACATAATAAAGTGGCCAGTGAGTGTATATTGTATATAGTCAGTCACTGCTTGTTTGGATTATGTTTAGTGAACGGATATGTAACTAACCAGGGGTCCTCGTGGTTCAAATCGTCGTTGCCGGGCGAAGGCTTTAGTAATGTTGGTGTCTGAGAAAAGGAGAACAGATAGAAATAACAACGATCACTAAAAGAATAATACCATGACGTTTTCTTCTTTGGACACATCACACAATACCAACCTGTCCCAAAGTCTATCGTGGCATATAATCCTTCCAGAGTCCCACATATCATTTCCTTGTCTGTGTTTCCATCGGTGGTGAACAGGATGACGTCCTCGCCGAGAAAGAAGCGGAAGAGAGTGCGCAGGTGACGCATATAGTTGTAGTCACAGCTGTAGTAACTCCCATATTCATTCTCAACCTGCAGTTACAATTGTATTTTTTAAATCCAATAATAATATACTACCAGTAACTGTTAAAAAGCTTTATAGCTGCACACTCAGAACTCTACCTGGACTGTAATAATGTTTCCCCCGTTAACATAGAGCCAAGGTTTCACTTTAGGGAGGAGAACAGCAAGCCAGTTGCTGACTGCCTGCAGATAATCTGGGAGGAAACAGATAATTGGCATAAAGAAATAAATTTAAAAAAGGGTCATTGGTGCATGTTTTACCTGTGTCTGCAGAGCGCAGTATGATGTTTGGCTTTTGAAGTAACCAAGCTGGCAGTCCACCCTGCAAGGGGAACATTAGAAGGGAATGAAGGCAGAAACGTGGGCAATCATGTGATTAGCCAGAATTTTATTTCACCACATGGATTTAGAGAGCAGTATAACAAATACCTCCACAAATTTTAATTTTGTATTTTTAATATATGAAATATGGCATAAATGTGTGTATCCTATTACAGTTATATTAATATATACCACCAGCCTTTTTATTAGGTGAATCTGCTCATCTGCTCAATAACACAAATGTCCAATCAGCCAATCACACAGCAGCAATACAATGCATTAAGGCATGTAGACATAGAGAAAATGCCCTACTGAAAATCAGACTGCTCATCAGAAGAAAGGTGATTTAAGTGACTTTGAACGTGGCATGGTTGATGGCGCCAGATAGGCTGATGTACTCTGATTTTACAGCATAATCATGGCTACAGTTCACCAGTAAGCTGCAGTTCTCTTGCTCGTCAGAATGACCAGACTGCTTCAAGCTTATAGGAAGACAATAGTAACTCAAATAACCACTTGTTACAACCAAGGTATGCAGAGCAGCATCTGTGAACGTGTCAAACAGATGTACTGGGTAGGCTCTAACATTGGTTTAAGTAAAATAAATGCTTGTATCTACGCTGCCTTGTATTAACAGGTCGAGCTGCTGCTGGTGGTTTAATATTGTGGCGTTGAGTTCACTGTACTCAAATGTTCTCCACAATCACCAGATTTCAATATTTCAATCTAACAGAGCATCTTTAGGATGTGGATGTTATGACCTCTGTTCTCACCATTTCCCATTCAGCACAGATGTACGGTCCAGGACGCAGGATGACTAGCAGACCTGTCTGGTTGGCCAGATCCAAAAAATGCTCCAGATCTCTGTCTCCTGTGAAGTTTTGAACTCCCTGTACCGTTTCATGGAAGTTCCAGGGCACATATCTGTGTAGAGACATGGTAAATGTCTATCATATATAAAGGCGAACAAACAATCCAGTTAACAAACATGTATATTTAAATGTTTGTGATGTGTTCAGCTTACACCTGGATGGCATTCAGTCCAGTCATGTACATCTTCGCGAGTCGGTCCTTCCAGTAGTACCGTGGGATTCTGGAGTAGTGGATACTCCCTGAGATGTACTGAAAAGGCTTCCCATCTTTCAGGAAACAGTTGCTTTTGTAGTCTATGGAGAAAGATCTCTCTCCAGCGGCCTGCAATATAGACACGGTAACTGCTATGAGAGTCAAAGTGCTGATAACCTGTCTGTAACTTCCACTGCATATCTCTCAGTACTGAACTTGGACAGATGTTAACGATACTGCGAGAACATCTAGGTAACCTATGCATGTGTGTACATATAAAATGTTACAGGTTTTTTTTGTTTTTTTTTGCAGGAACCTTTAGAGGAAGTAGAGAGAGGAAGGGGAAAAATGAAAGATCAGCTGACTGAACTACTAAATAACCTTTAGTTTCATTCTTACCAAATTTCCACTCACAGCTGAACAGGCAAGAGTCAGTGCAGCGAGGAGTAAGGCAGCAGCAGCAGCAGCCATGTCCGCTGCCTACCTGTGACTACTAAACCTAAAACATCTATAACCGCTATACATGCAAACACATACAGTCTTCTTTCACTTCACTCCAAGTCTATTATTAACAGGGGGAAGCTTTGAGTCAACGTCCTCCCCGCTTCAGTAGCACAACCACGTGATTTTTATTTAGTCATCAGCTGGGTCCTAAAGTCTGTCGGTTCAACTCAAAACTCGTTCTGGCAGTTAGACCCCAATTTCACTCCTAGTTATTATTTTTTTCTCATAAATAGAGACGTTTAATCTACTATAAATATCTCAATGCTTAAATTATGAAGAACATAAAAAATAAACAAGATTAAATCTTGGTCGAAATATGTCGAGCCCACTTGGAAGTTAAAAAGAAAACATAGAGGCGAACTTTCCTGCATTCCAGCGTGTATACATGTCTAATGATGCGGGTATTTGTTTTCACACATCAACATACAAAACAATAAAAATGACAAAATAGAAATATGTAAGTTTCTAACTGTGCAGACTAAGTGTGAATTCTGCCACCAAAGCCATCCAATGATGCCTTGCTTTTAACAACATACCGTCATACTATGCATTATGTAGGCTGAGAACAATTCCCTTTGTGTTTTGCATGGCAAGATAACAAAACAGCCAGTTCAGGAAGGGGTTGCTTTATTATAGCTTTAGGACCCCGCTCCTAAAGCTATACGCTCCGTGTCCGTGTATTTTTTCCACTGGGTATGAACGATAACTGCATGTGAACCAGTACTAACATTTACATCAGTGGAATTATTATCTTTTTTTAAATTCAACCTTTTAATTTCCTCTGGAAATTCAAATTTCTCAGGCACATTTGTTTTTGGTAATACCGCGATGTTGGCGCTACAATAATAACTTATCAGCTATCTGATAGTATACCAGTGCGTTATAACGTTATGTTCTTTTTAGAACACTAGATGTCGCTGCAATATATAAAGAGCTTCGTTTGACTTCTTGTCTGGTTAACATAGTTTCACAGAGACATTACTGAACACTAATGATATAAGGTAGATTACAGGTGATTGCAGTTACCTCCAAATTAAAAGTATCCATTAGTACTGATCCTTGCATACTCAAACTACTGTAGTAAAACACACGAAGCTCTGTGCCTGTACCATTTACAGTACCACACTGTAACACATTAGGAGCCATTCTGCTGTTTATTTTGCATACATTTTATTAAATTTTATACACTCTCGTTTTTCCTGTGAGGCTGTTATGTCCTTCCGAGTGTTTTGTTTCACTCATAGAAAAGTCAAAGTTGCTTCCAGGCTATTTTTCCTTTATGTGTGCACTCCATTATGGTTAGAAAGAGCTCTTAAGTGGCTGATGGAGTAATGTGTAATGGGAACAGCAGTTTATCTCCATGTGACATTTATACACTAATCCTGGCAATTTCAGTTAATAGATCCTACATCTGCCTGCAGGCCCATCAGGGCACTTGTATGGTTATATAGATTCACTTCTCTACATGCTTTTACTCTTTTTGTCAGTTCTATCTACTTTACATAATGACAGCCTAAACACGGATGTCATTTCCTGCCTCTTCTTTCATTAGTGTCAATTTTAAGAAAATTGAAAAGGGGGCGCTCACAATTGCTAATGGCAGCTGATCTCAGCTACAGATAGGACTCATGCTCTGACTCTGTGGCTCATTAGCCCACTGTCAGATGCTGTCGATTGCCCTGGGAATGAGCGGAAGAACGACGTGCATGGGCTTATAATTTGGTTATGAGCATGGTAGTGCCTAAGGAAAGCCCCCCCTCCTGAGCTTGTGGAAAATTGATGTTAAAGCCGCAAAAAATTCCCAGCGAACTAATGCACTGCGGGCAATACCAATTACTGAGGTGCTCTACCACAAGTATAAGCCTAAAAGATGGGATTTAGAATAATACAAACACCAAAGAAACTGCTTAACTCATGAGATCATATTGTAGTGCACTGGAGTCCACTTTTTAATTACTGTACAAGTTAAAGGTGCAGTCCAGACTACCCTACAATTATTAGGCAGGCCTGTCCTTGGTGTGATGGGAGATACAGAAAAAAAACACTCGCTCTAGGGCTGGGCGTCATCTCAATGAAGTCATCTCCCCAGAGTCTGTAATTAGATTGAACCCTCCCCTCTGTCACTACCCACTACCCCCAGAAAAAACCCTCTTTGTTGTTTCTGGTGGAAGCAGGTGTCCAGATCCCCACCGCCCCCAAAATGACACCTCCAAAAAATCCACTTCAATCTATTTGGATAGTTGATGTCAGGATCTCCATCAGCTTGACATGAACTGTAGATGGCAGCGATACTGGGGTTATATCTTGGCTTTTGCTTGGAATTAATTAATATGATGGGGCCATAAAACATGTCACTGAGTTGCAGTTATGGAAGGAGGGGAAGCTTTTAAAATATAATGCCATTAGTATTTTGTATCAATCTATCATTTTCTTACAAACTGAAACAAAAACAAAAATGTCTTTTACATCAATGCACAGTTTGCCCATCCATGGCCTTATTTTAAGAATTAGTACTATTATTATTTTAAGTAAGATTGACAACATCAGGTGTCAAACCCCCACTGTCTGGTTTACTAAAAATAATTTCTCAGTTAAAGTCATCATTTGTTCAACTTTATATCATTTACATCTTCTTAAACAGAAACACCTCTTCCAATAATTTAAACATGTGACATTTCATATCTTAAAGAGACCTGGTGTAAAACTGAATGGTTTAAATAACTAAGTAGCATATTCTTAGTTTTCAGTTTCAAGATTTGTGCTTTTGTGTTTATCATTGTAGTTTATATTTCAGTTTATCCTGCCTTCCAGGTGTTTCCTCATATCCTTTCCCCCTATATATTGTATCAACTCAAGACCAAATAGAGCTGTATACATTAGGATCATCAACATCCTCTCATCCTCTGGACTGCTCACATTCCAACACAGTGTCATATAGGCAAGACGAAACACCTCAGCATACATATATAGTACCTGTATAAAATTCTAAGATAATAAATTAAAAAATAACAATAAATATAAATACATTTCACATAAAATTGTAGAAAGAACCACTGACCAGAAGTCAACGTCAGTGGTTACTTGTTCTTTACAATATAAAGCATCTTGAGGCGACTGTTGTGATAGAATAAATAAATAAAACTGATCTGAAATTCCAGAGAACAGTATCAGACATAGTATGCCATGTTAATCTCTTGAATAGTCTCAAATAAGGTTGGACCTCTTTGTGTAAATTAATCTTTTGTGATGTTGTAGGAAATAGCAGCTCATTCTAAACTATGGAGTCCAACAGGGGTCAATTTTAGGCCCACTACTTCTCATCTACTACCTCTGGCTGCATACCAAAACATCAAACTATGGTTGTTTCATTCCTCTGCTTTGTTAGAGCTTAACCACAGTGGGTTTTTAGTGTCTCTTCTTAAAGATAAAGAGGTAATCAATGATAAACTGAACTTTTGAACTTCTCTTTACACAAAATAGGAAAGGGTCTGGTCTTTTGAGATCAGAGCCCTGAGATTGAATTAACTCCAATAGTTTATCAGCTAACCCGAAGATCTCACTTTTATTAGGCTGTCTTTGACATGTTTAGTGTCTTCAATATTCAGTTCCTAATTAAAATATTTTATTAAATGCAGTTACAAGCTTATGGTTATGAAGTTTGGTTACTTTGCTTACTTGTTACATACAAACTGCTAGTATGATTAGTTCTGAACATATAAGGTAAATCTCACTGATTAGTGACGCAGCACTTCGAGGGGGCAGTCTAAGTGCTGAGCTGCCTGTGATTCACAAACAGCTGAACAAAATGAGGCAGCTTTGCCGAATTCCCGAGAAGTTTCTCTATCAGTCCGGAGGTCAGGATACGCAGAGGAATGTACCTTGCCTGTTTTCTCAGGCTCTGAATGACCAGTGAGTCAGTGTTAGGCTCACAAACCATAATACTCTGGCAACTGAGAAAATCTGGTCCTGAGAAACAAACAACAAACAATGAAAAAAAGTACTTGTACCATGACAAAATACCTCTGCTATGTTTGTATTTCATTACTGATGTAACACTGATTTTTTTTTCTTTTTTTTAGCATCATTGAAAAGAAAAATCTAGTTTTTTTTAAAGCAATTAAGTCACATATTGTGGGAGTACTGAAACACAAAGCTCTATAAACAAACAGGAAATGGACAGTGTGGGGGAGCATGGGAAGAGTGAGTTGGCTCTCATTCCTCAACTTCAGGGAAGGTATGGTATGCATTTGGGGTGCGAGCATGCTCTGAGGAATGCTTGTGGTGATATTGTGACATCCTGATTCTTGGACTTTAGCTCCAATAATAGCTGTTAGTGAGGCTTATTATGTCAAATTAATCACAGCAAGGAATGTCCTTCTGAAATTCTTTCACCCCCCTTAACTAAAAGCACACTGGCCATCAGGCTTTAAGCTTTAACACTCATTTGTATCTTTATCTTTAGCTACACAATCAGCAGGGATGTATCCTAGTGCCACTATCAGCCACTGAGTCCATTTGATTGTTTGCTTTTGACTGATAAAATCAGGCTATCAGATTGATTTTAATAAATGAGCATCTGCAAAACGAATGGCATTGCTTTCAGCCTGAGCAGGGGAAGTCTGTTTTTTTTTAATTAGCTAACATTAGCATGCTCACAAGCTAAGCCAAGATGATGATGACCCCATTAGGCATTTGCTCAATTGCCCAATGATGTTACATCCTGCATTTTTCCCCCAAAATTTATTTTATTTGTTTAGATCAGGAGCAGATGAATTTCAATTATATGGTATTGTGCAAAAGTTTTTCTTTATACTTTGCGAGGAAAATTGGAAATAGTTTTACTGATGCATTGAAAGATGTGCTAACACACATGTACATACAGTATATAAGCCAAAAACAGAGGATGTACAAGTCAAACAAACTTGAAAGTCAATATTTGGTATGACAGCCTTTTTTTTTTAATATAGTTTAAACTCTTTAGGTTAACTTTCTTGTTTAAGTAATCTTCAGGAATAGTTCTCCAAGCCTCTTGAAGGATATTCAAGCTCTCCTTTGGATGTTTGCTGCCTTTTTTGTCAAGCTTCCAGTTTGGATTCGGGAGACAGACACTGTCTCTGCTTTTAGGCTTGCAACTTTCCTTTTTGCTAAAGCATATAAGTAGGACTGAATCAGGTGACCTTAAATCCTCTCTTAGTTATGCTGCAATAAGTGTAGGCTGCTGGGGAACTCCCATGATGCATTGGATTTTTTCCTTTTCAGTCACCTTTCAAGGGAGTTTTTCCTTCCCACTGTCGCCAAAGTGCTTGCTCATAGACAGTCATCAAATTTTGCTTATTTTTCTCTGTATGTATTATTTTAGAGTCTACCTTACAATATAAAGCACCTTGAGGTGGCTGTTGTTGTGATTTGGTGCTCTATAAAAAAATTGAACTTATTTGAATTGAAGTTTATGCTGTTCTTTGTAAATATGATCCCACGCTAATGTTGAGGTCTGGGCTATGGGGGAGATCAATCCATAATGGAAAGTGTCCCAATGTGCTTTTTTCCTATCCAGATATGCTTTTACTGTATTGGAAGTGTGTTTGGGATCATTGTCATGCTGAAAAGTACTTTTACATGTTCATAATTCCATCGGCTTGGATAAGATCTCCAACATTGCAGCCTGGAGTGCAGTCCTAAACCATGACAGAGCCTCCACCCTGCTTTACAGGTGGTTTGAGTCAGTCACTATTTACCTCTGCCTCTAACTCTCTTACCTGAGCTCCTTTGTACATACTGATGACATTTTGAACCAAAATTTTCAAATTTAGAACTGTTGCGAGGTCTTGTGTAATTAGCATACCCCAGCCTTTTCGTCCTGTTCTCTTACTCAAGAATCTTCTTCTTGAAAACCACTGAGCCCATTTCTGATGAAGCTCCAGTGAACAGATGTGTCTCATAACTCTTGTGTCGGGTTATTGCTTTAATTGTTTATTTTTTCTTAGGTACATGACTTACAGATGCTATTCACCTGCTAGAGATAGTTTTTTTTTAAAGCATGAGACATTTTTCTTCACCTATTAAGTTTCCTCAGAGTTTTTTAAGGACAAACTGTACACCATATTGAGCTATGCCAAATTTTCTGCTAATAGCTGTTTGGAAATTACCTTGTTGATGTAAAACTACTATTTTATACCTGACAAAATTTGTTTTATTCTAAGTTGTGAGTTATGTGTAGACACAACACTGGTCCTTGAATTGGTGCTTGATATGTCAGTTTTTAATGACTTAACAAATAAAGAAAAACTGTTTTGAAAATGAAAAACTTTGAATAACTTTCAGAAAGCCCAGAAAACTATTGCTCAAGACTACTTAGTCTGTCTCCTTGGAAAAATTATGAAAGGTAATGAAAGGTAACTTAACCCCTTTTCATCGGTACTGTAATGTTTTAGTATTTTTTCTCTAAAACAGATAATTGCTGATCTCCTAATAATTTGAATAACCTTCTGCTTATGTAAAGCTTGCTATGAAAAAAAAGCAGAATAAAGCGATGACATTTTATTGTAACAAAATCAACCATAATAACATCAACTAAGTCGTTTTTGCTTGAGGGATATTTTTGTCCCTTCATCTCTTTTATAAAACAGCAGCAGTTGCTGACATTGGTGTGAGTAATGCTTTGTGTTGGAGACCGGTCGACTCTGTGAGGTCCAAGGATCAGTACCATAATTTGATCAAAGCTACAGCAGGATTTGTCATCGACCACATTTACACATTTAGGTGACGCTGCCTCCGAGTGTGATATAATAAAGAGCGAATCACCTTTGTTTGATATTGTTAGACGATCCATTTTTACTTCAACGTCTCTCCTTTGGCCATCTATCTTAGCTATACTATCTCTAATTCAATTATTTTTACCTAACTCCTGTCTTCCTGTTGCTTTGTTCCCTGGATGACCGTGACCATTCGCACACAAAAAAAGGGAGAAAACATCATAAAAGGTCAATTTTAGGACTTTCATGTCTTTCTTGACTTAAGTTTGGTCAATTTTGGCCACTTTGGTTTAGATTTTTAATTTATCTTCAGGCTTAATTTTAAAGTACTATTTTTACATGACAGTGCAAAGTGTCTTAGATAAGCAAATGACTTGGTATTATTATTATTAGTTATATATTCTGTTTTCATTATCATATAATCTGTGCTAATTTTACAGATTTCAAACCTGCTTTTAGTTAACCCAACACAGTATTTGTAGCCCAGACACCAGTGATATTTCCAGCTGACGATAACACAGGGTTCATCACGCTTGTTGTTTAGCTGCCTCCCACTGTTCACTCATCAATTTATGGGTGGAGGTTTTTACATAATCAAAGCAGCTCCAGTTAAGTGGTTAGCATGGTCTGGTTGTGACTAACAGCCTGTGGCTGTAAAGAGAGGATCATCAGTCATCCCCCATCACTGGGACCTCCATCACATGTGCTAAACTTGTCCATTATTTGACATAAGGCTACAAAAGGGATCCTTCACCTGAGCTGAATGAATTTGCCTGAGGTCTTTCCCACCAGTGGGGGTTGGGGGCATCGTCACAGACTCTATCTCCAATTAACCTTTCAAAAACACAGTTCCTCACATGTGACATTTTATTTTCACAACTAACCAGATGTTTATATAACAGGGCCAGTAGACAAATGTGAAATGGTCACATGACTTGGTAACTTTTAAGTGGAGCCGATGGCTTTCAGGCATGAAGTATATATTGCTCTGGCCCTGTCTGATGGTGCTACTGCATGTGGTCATTTCTGTCCACTGATCTTTACTTCAGTGGATGACACAATGTAAGAGCAGGATGTGGGGGCATGGCTTGTATAGAAGAGCTGTAAAGATTGTCAAATAAAGCACTAAACAGATGCTTAAAGACTGGGTATTCTTCCTGCCTTTTATAAATTTCACATGGACATATGATAAAAAGAGAGGAAGGAGGAGGATAGATAATCATAATTTCACTATTAAAGCAAACGTTTACTATACATTTCATAGCTCAGCTGATCACTGCCCCTGCCTGGTATGCCTGGTATGTAGAAGTTTTCTAAAATAAAACATTTTAAACGCATATATACATTTTGATAAAATAATTTATCCAAACGCCTTCCTGAAACTGACATTGAAAGGCCAAAGATTTAAAGAAAACAAAAACAAATCCCCATTTCAAAGTGTGATTTGAGAATTAATCATTTTTTTTACTGTTAACTAGTAACTTAAAGAGCTAAAAAAACAAAACAAAACGTGATTCTGGAATATTTTTATTCCCTATTACCTAACCACAGTCAATTTTCTGATGCAAAATCTCAAAGGCAATTCTCAGACCTCATCTGTAGCAACATCAACACCAAAGGACCCGATCAGCTGGCTGAGTCCATAGCAGGGGTCAAGAACAGCAGTGTCATACCTGTCCCTTCCCCCCAGTCGGTTTGGGGATCTTGATAACCAAAGATGCTTTGTGCTTGCTCTCTTTGTTCATTCAGACAGTAAGCATAGTTGGCTCTGGAGGCTGTCTCACAGAGTAGTTCTTCCACTGTTGTTATGTAGTGTAAAAAAAAAGGTTGAGTTTAATTGTGGTCTAGTGCTGCATATCCTCAGCAAGCCCCCCTTTGTTAAGTTTATCCACAACTGTTTTTTTTTCCGTTGGGACATGTACTCACCCATATTAGATTTGCATTTAACACATTTCACAAAGGCTTTACTTCTTAGCAAACATTCATGCTGTAGCTGTGATATTTTCTGCTTTATCGTTTATATAAGGAAAGGATGCAGGTTAGGATTAATTATTCAGAAACAGGTAAAATTGCTCCGAGTCACAGAGAGAGAATCTGTTTGGTGTTTGTAATGATTTACCTGGGCTGTACAGCAGAGAGTCAGGGCACCCGGTGGCCCCCATGTGTGAGTCAGGTGATTCTGAGAGGGTATAATCACCTCCAGTCAAAGTGTCGGTGAGCAGTAAATTAGCTTTGGCACGACAATGGGATTGTTCAAGTATTACTCCCCGAAAATCCTTACAGGAACGCAAAACAGTGACTGGACTGTTCTTATGAAAGCTGCTCTTAACCTTTTGATTAATAAGTACCAACTAACTAACCGACTAACAACAACAGGTTTGTACAATCTAATGCAACAGAAATACTGAATAGGCATTTTGACATATTAGGAGCCAGAAGGGCTGATCAGTACATATAATTAAGTTGCTCGAATCCACCAATTTGACTCAAAAGCTGGGTTCACCCAAAGGTCACATCAGTAACTGAAAGACAAAACTGAGGAGGATTTGCAAGATTTGGGGATTGCATTTTGTTCTGTTTAGTAGATGTTGCCACTAGTATTGAGGTGAATTAAGGGTACAAATAAGGATACAGTTTTCTCAGAGGGATGTTGCAAAAATGCTTAGAGACATGTTTGAACATCCAATATACAAGTTACTTTAAAATACCTTGTGGTAATGTGGAATATAATTTCAACTCACTAACCAGTGGTAATATACGCCCATCACTGCAAACGTGGTGTTTCAAAATCATAAAAGTAATTTGAAAAAAGAATGGGCGTCAAAGTAAAATTATAAAATAATTAATCAAATCCAGAGACTGACCAAAACATTCTGCCATATAACACAGCGAGCATCCATTACGTAACAGACTGCATACAGTTCGCAGTCTGGGTCTGTTGCATGACTGCTCAATAAACAGCAACATATTCGTCTATCAGCTGTAATCATGGCTGGCTGATCTTACTAGCATGTGGTTGCGGATTAAAAAATAAATAAATAAAACCTTGTGTCTTTTCACCGGCATTGATTGTAAAAGCTTTAAAGACAACTTCTCATGAGACAACCTATGAGAATAATGGATTTCTGTTAATTTTCAAGCTTGTGCACAAGCATTGTTCAATTTCTACAAATAATACAAAGAAGAAAATGATTTTTTTTGTTGAGACTGTAAAGCAGCTCTCTGAGAGTTTATAAAAGGCTGCTGAGGAGCCTGCCAATCAATGACATATTATCTTATATCATTATTTATTTATAAAATGTATTTATTCATTATTTATTATTATTGATTTGTGAACCAAAAGAATGAGCTGAAAGACACACTGGCTACCCATTTCTAAGTTTGACACCATGTCACATCTAAATATCTTTTTTTTTTTTTTTTTAATCTCAATAACAAGATAGCGTGAATAGAATTCCTTACAAAATAGTG
>VUQR01017537.1:75592-98274 GCA_015108515.1 Hemichromis elongatus
AATAGTGACAGTAAGGAGATGATGAATATTTGAATATTTTAGTTGTATTTGAATATTTTTCAAATTCAGTGCCTGTAAAAAAAACTGCAACCTAAAAATAAACAAATACAAACAAACACCACATTAGGGAGCTGATTAGTGTTTAAAAAATGAGACCATAAGATCACCATTAAAATAACGCCCCACATGGAAACAGAGATGCATAAGAGCTCAAATTAGACACAAACTGACTACAGCAAAATGTAAAACAACCCAAATCAGATGGAGAGCAACAATACGGGATGCAAAACAGCAAAAATCACACAAACCGACTTTACAAGAGACAAAGAACGGCTGCAAAGGCATGCAAAATTACTAAAATACAACCAAGATGTGACAAAATGAAAGGGAATGCATGGTTTGATTCTCCTTAGGATGAATGTGGGGCCTTTACATATCTGTACCCGGGGGCCTCATTGTTTCTTCATCCGTCAGTGTCTAGACTAAGGAAAAAAGAAAAAGAAAGAAAGAAAAACGTATTGAAGAATAGAAGACTGAGAGCCTAATTGTGCATTCAATGCCAAATATGCTTTACAGTTTTACTTGGTGCAGACCCATCATTAGATGGAGACATAAGTCTAATCAGAAGGTCCCCAAATCAAATAATCATAAAATGCTTATTTTACCAGAAAGATTAAAAAAAAAAAAAAAAAAAACTTAATTTTTTTTTTTTTTTATTTGAAAAAAAAAAAAAAAAAAAAAGACTGCAGATGTCCTAAGACATCTTCATAAAATAAAACCAACTTACTCCTTGATCTGCTTTTTTTTTTCGCTGTATAATTTTTCCAGGAGGCAAAATAATGACTCAGGCTCAGTCTTACGCTAGATATACATAGAAGTAGATTCATATAAGGCCTGCTGAGCTATAAAAACAAAAACAAAAAAAACAAAAAACCTTTCTTAAGCAAAATCCTGGTATGTTTAACACCATGGGGGTAAGTGTTCACATCATTTTAAAATCTGTAGAAACAGGAACAAAGAGGGCGTATGCTCTGAGGAGGGCTGGGGCTCAGCAGGCTCCTCCTCCCTGCATAATATGCCGGGTCCATTGAAATGAGTAGACAGCAGAAACGGTGCAGGCAGCTCCGCAGCAGCTTGTCGGGACACTTCAGCAAACAACAAGTCCGAAAGTGTCCGAAATTCAGAGAGCAGAATGACTCGTTTCATAACTGGCACAGAGTTCTGAGCAAGTATCCGGAAAAAGAGGAAAGATTTTATTATTTTACCGAAGCGGATGGGAATAATTTGGGAATACAGCCCGCTCTCCTCCTCAGCTGTGGTACCCTGAAGTCAGACTACAAAGAGCCGTGAGGTCGAGCACTGGTTAAGATGAATACTTTCTTTTTAGAGGTGAGTTCGCCTGATTTCTCCATAGCGGTATGAATACTTTCTAGTTAGCTCTTTGCTTTAATTTGGAGCCCTAAATTATTTTTTAAAACCTTCCTGATCCTTTGTGTTTTTTTCCTCCCCCCATGCTGTGTTTTGAGCTTTTTATAAGTGCGGGATGGGTTCAGACCACTTCATGATTTTACCCTCTGTAAAAGCAGCCCTTATTATGATGTAGTCTGCCCCCCTTTGCGGTCTTTGTGATCCTTTATCAGCCGCTCATGTGTCCCATCCCTCTACAGGATGGAGCCAGAGTGGCAACCTCACTGTCCACACTTAGTCATACAAATCTCTGCCCTGACAAAAACTGCTACCGTACAGCTCATCGGGAAAACCTGTGTCTAGTTTTAATTGGAGGCTAGACAATGCAACTGTCAACGCAGTGACTGTTGAGCATGTGCCAATGAAGGCTGGATGTGTCATCTGCCAATCAGTTCAGACAACACCACACACATAGTCTGATGTAGGTGAAAGCCTGGCTTTAGGTCTGATCTGTCATGCTCCTCTGACTCAGAGGAGGGCACACACACTCACAGAGAAGACAGACACGGCGCACGGGGAAGTGAATCTCCTCCCCTCCTCTACTTCTGCGCCTCCCTATCAGCCATGCCCCTTGGTGATGTGCTGTGCTGTGACTCACAGAAGTTTCAGCATGTAGGTGCTCCATACACTTTTCTTTGCAAAGACGAGTTTAAGGCAAACTGATTGGACAGTTCTCTATGCATTTCTATTTTTCAATTACTTCAGTCATACAATAATAAATTCAGCAGCCTCCAGTGTAGCTTTAAGACATTTACTGCACACACCGACTGTGTAGCGAGCAGATGGAAGTGAGCTGGATTTTGCCTCATAATCTGCTTTTATTACAGTGATATGCTGCGCAGATGAAGGTTATTATATCAGCTCAGTTGTAATTTGGTTTGTATCTGTTGACTTTTGCCAACAGAGTGAGACATCCTGAAGTATTTGCTCCAAATAGATGTAGGTATTTTTCATTCTACTAGGTTTCTTTGGTCGTCTTTTGACTTGACTACATTAATTTGCAGTGTTTTTAATTTTTTAGCTGAACTTAATTGTACTTTCTACTGCTTTTTTACTGTTAAAAAAAACTGAAATAATAGGGATTCTTAGTCTCTGTTACAGACCACTAATGGACAGCAACAGGATAAAAATATATATTTATCTCTACCCGCTGTTTCAAATCTCCAGTTTGAGCTGTGTTAGAGTGAATGAATGACCTGTCCTGGTTTTCAAGTGAATTTGGGTGTCATGGAAAAATGCCAGGGTCTCGAAATCCAGAGTGGATTTAATTAAGCAGGAATTCTGGAAGCAAATTAAGACGAGGATTAAACTCAACTCTAAACACAAGTGCACCAGGATAAATCGTATGGATGTGTCTTTGCTGTGAATGTCACGGTTGTATAAAGCTAGAATTGTGTAGATATGAGCACATCTTTTTTAACCTTTTGCATCACAGGACTCTGTTGCAGATCGTGCATTAAATAAATCAGCATGTTTACCAATTTGCCTGTTACTAATCTAGAATCAGCTTTTCCTTGTAGGCCACTGTTTGTCAAGGTGGAGATGTTGACAAGGGTTAGCGAGAGGAGTGGTAGGTACATGGGTGTGCTCATCCTGATGGCCCATCCTGTCCACCATAAAACCCTCAGCGCTGTGTCCTTTACCCCACACCCAATACGTTATTCTAATGGAAGTGACCCAACAAATACACACAAGTACTAGAAGGTTGTTTTTTTTACTGCGAGGCTGCTGAATTTGGCAGACTTTATATTCACACTTTGTTTTTTCAGACATATGAGAAACTCCCTGCCTGCTGTCGCACCCAAATTTGGATGAATCAGAGCTTCCATTATGAAATTATTTGAGTTTATTTAGCTTTATCCACAATATCTGCTAATTATAACTATTTTTTCCAGTGAAACATTTTATACAAGAATCTATTTCCTATACAGGAGACTATTATAAAATATGAGAAACATTGTTTTGCCTTTGGGGCTCTTCCTTCCTGGCTATTAATTTTCCAGGGAATATGAGCATTATCTATACTGTTGTGTGACCTCCCTTTGTATGTGTGAGCTCCCACACACACTTTAGATACTTGATGCCTTTGTAGAACATCCTGAATCCCAGCTATTTTCTAAACTTGGTAATCAGTTTCTGTATAGCAGCAGCTGCTACACACTGTAAACCCAAGCAAGGAGGACCTGTCCACACCCATTAACCCCTTCATTGCATTACACACCAAATTCCTTCCTCTTAAAGATACTCTGATAGAGGGAATCCCAAATACCCAGCCTTGACCTCCCAAATTCCTGGTCATGGCTGCATGTCATCCATCCTGTAGAGCTGCGGTTGCAAGGCTTTAGGTTTCACACTGTCACTGCTGACCCCCTGCCCCCTCGGACACATTCTTCCATCCTAAAAACGTCCCTCGTAGCCTTATGTGTCGCTTATGTCTGGCTCTCTGAAGTCGGGGCCATGGATCAGTATCCGAGGCCGAATTCTGTGGTGAAATGGGTAACGTGAGAAAGGCCAACCTGCTGTAGTAGTAGGTAGACTATCTTCCCCCCTTCAGCGACAGACACGTTTCTGCCCAGTTGTCACTTCCTCCAGCTGCTACTTTAAAGAGCTGAGAATCATTGCTCCCATGCAGCTGGCTGATGGAGTAAGGAAACACAGGAAGTACAGTTAGGATGTGAAGAAGGAAGGAAGGAAGGAAGGAAATGTAATGGGACCAAGATTCCTTTTTTTCTTTTAAGCGGTTGTTTTCATTTGTAATTAAAATTGAAGTGCTTATTGTCCGCCTTATCACATCAAATTAGGGGATTTTCAAACAATGCTCTTTGGACTCTCGGAGCTGTGGTGAATTAACAGGGTTGGCTGTTTGTGATCACAAAGAGGAAGGTATTATTAAGGCAGCGGTTTGAGTGTGCGTCAGCAGAACTCCTGCAGCTTTGGAACAATCTGGAGGTGGTTTAATCCACCACAAGAGCACAGAAGCTAATTACCAGCAGCCATTGTCTGACCATGCACCAGAAAACATGGATAATCCGTTCTTATCATGTTACAGATTTGCAGCGTCAGGATTTCGAAACCACAGCTTATTCAACGATTTCCTAAATTTTCCATTTTAACGTGACACAAATTGGAGTTGGCGCTCTGCAATATTCTGACTGGAGCCCTTCCTAACTCTTTAGCTTGCTTTTGCATTTCTTGTGGGTCTAGCAATAACCCGACCCCCGTCTATCAGTGAGCTGACCATCACGCAGGGAACTCAGCGCTGTGATAACCTCCTGCTGACGCCATGCTGTTGACTCTAGCTTTATCCGCTATGTCACAGAGCTCTTCAGACAAAGCCATCTGTGTTTGTGCAAATAAAAGGAAAACATATCTCCGTCTTTCCACAGTTTTTTACCAGTGACAAATGACACTGCACAGAATCGTCCCTTCCTGTCTATTATCTCCTGATGATGGACGAACTGTTGCTGTGTGGAGTCACTCACGGTCTTGGTTACCCGTAAACCTGAACTTTAAAGAAATACTTACTGCTCTCACATCTTTACAATCTATGTGAAGCTTCTTCTATGAGATGTTCTGCGCATACGTGTTTCCGAACTTAAGCTGCTTTAGTACCACAGAAACTTCCATGTAGCTTTAGTAACTATTGGAGGTGCCATCATGGTTCATCAGAACTTTTTTTGGAGGATCTTTTTGGTCCTATAGATCAGATATTTCCTCAGCATAAGAGGAACTCTTAGTGATGTAGGTGATAAGCCACAATTTGAATGCAGCACGGGGAACACTGATAAAACATCCATGCATATAAACAGCAGCGCTTAACAGTGCTCAGGGTTTATTGAGACTATATGCTGCTTATATGGTGATTTTAACCCACTGGACACAAATACAAGAACTTCCATTCTACTCACTGCTGCACATTCACCACATAGGAGGAAAAAATGAAGTCGAATTACAAAAAAGTAAAGAACAGCAACAGGACCTGATGGTGCATTATCAGGTGCTGGTGATGCAAATGGAAAAACCCTCCCAAAGTTGGGTTCCCCAGACCTCCCCTGCGGGTAGTCTTGCTTCTATAGATGTGATTGGTGACAATCTTATCATCTAACTCTTTGCAAATTAGCAAATCCCCAAATTAAAAACAAACAAATCTTCACTCAAACTATTCCTTTAACAGCTGACCTTCAACCCACTTGACTCAAATCCATCCCTCCATGATTAGAGACCTCTCACTCAGTTGAGGCACTGCACATGAAAAATCACTTGTAATCTTCTCTTCAACGCCCATCCTTCCTGCCCCCCTCCCTGTGTGTGTGTGTGCATCAGGGCCATACTGGGCGTGCTGTTCTCTGAAATATTAATCACATCAGGGCAGTGATGACAGAGAACACTCTCAAACTATTATATGCCAAATCTGATGAAAAGATACAGTCGTACTGATTTATGTACATTCTTTATTCAGTGATAAAACATTCTCTGATGGAAGTAAGTGTACTGGCTGAAAGGCTGCAGGGTGTGTGGGTTTAACTTTGAACCTGGACCCCTTTCTGACATGTCAGTTCCTCTTGCTCTCTCCCTTCTTTCCTGTCTGCTTACTACTAACATCCTGTCAAATAAATGTGAAAAAATGCCACCCAAAAAATCTAACACTTATCCATGCATTCATTTTTTTTCCGCTTAGCAGGGACCAGGTTGTGCTACAAGTTGGACCAGCTAACCCTACACAGGACAGGCTCTGTGTAGGGTTAGCTGGTCCCTGGTTCATCTTCTCCTAAACCGCTCTTCGTCTGGCTTCTTACCCAGGGTCATTTTGTCAAGGGGAAACCCTACCACGGGCAACACAACATCGCTCCTGAGATCACTTGGAAATACAAACCTCCCCATTGACTACAAGTATAGCTGTATCAGTTGTATTTTGCATGGGTAAAACGAAGTTACTGGTTATACTGTTTATTAGTTGCATTGATTTTCTTGTGTACCCTCTGTAAAGATGTGATATATCTAAAGGTATTTCCCAAAATGTCCCACACTGTTATTTTCACATTTCAGTGGCGTCTTTCTGTCACCAGCGATGCTTCTGAATGATGGGTTGTTGATATTGTAGGCTGACTGGATGTCTGTGCCTGGGCTGCTCATGTTACTGGTGTGGTATCTGCGTTGTCAGGCATACAGTCCCTTCTGTCATTCATATCTCAAAATGATTTTTAGTACATTTCCGTGAGGTAAAGGTGGACGATGCAAATCCAAGCACAAATCAGATATGTGTGCAGGATTTGAGACTTTTACGCAGAGAAAATTTAAGATTATTTTCGCTTCCCTCATGCAAAAAAATAAAAATAAAAATGTTTGTTGTCCTTCACCTTGACTGGCCGACCTGACGGACATAGTGAGATGGTAATGAGTGTCGCTTAAATCCTCTGAGTTCCAAGGTTTCGTCTGGCAGCTTAATAACAGCCAACCTGTGATTACTGCTCCCAGTCCAGATGTTGACTTTCCTTTTTTAGTCCCCTATGATTACGCTGCACAGAGTCAGCCTATTATGGGATGGAGTATGCGTGTTTCTAAGCTACACCATCCCGTGAGTTTAGGTTAAACACATTGCAACTGCCATATGTGAATATAGCTTGAGGTGAAAAAAACAACTTTTAAAAACAGTCAAATTTATTGACTCTCGTTAAGAGATTAATGCTATAGCTGTAATTCCAGGACTAATTATAAGGGAGAGCACCCTGTAGAGTTCGAGTACACATCCTGCTCTGCATGAGCCTAGCCTGTAGTGGTGTGAAGAGCCTGACTGGAGAAACAGCACAGCATGGCACAATCCACAGTCATGACATGTTAGCTTTCCCATCCACTCTCAGTGTGTTTAATTAGACTCAAGTGTGTGTGTATGCGTCTGGGTGGTTAGAGGCCTGGGGCTGTTTGTAGGATGATACGCTGAGAAGCTGAGACTAACATGAGGAGGAATGTCCCGTGTTTTCAGGACTCTGTGTGTTTATCTCTGCCTCTTACTGCTAAACATACTTCATCCCCCTCATGCTTTGTATAAGAAACACTCGCCACATTCCCAATCCAAGGAGCAGTTTCACTCAGTGTTTGTTCTGGGGTTTCTGATTGGAATCAGTCTGTGTGCTGTTAAAAGGCTGCACAACCTCATTCATAAGTCCAGTGGATCTAATAGTTTTGGCCAAAGTTTCTTCATCCTGACCTCCAGTCCTCCCTCCTGTTACAAATTATACATCTGACTTTAACACACAAAATCTCTGTCTGCTTGTTTGCCCGCAAATTCCGTCTACACCAAGAGGAGCTGAGCAACCAAGACAAGCACGCAGGTACATCTTAGCTCCCTGAAGGTTCTTATCTATATTATAATGCCATCATGTTCCTTAGTAACCACTTACCCATAGGTTAAAATGACCCATTTGCAGCATTTATGCCCCTCCCAATAGCATCGTATCATTTCAGTGTCATGACAGTAGCATCTAATTTATATCCACAAAACTTGAATTATGCATGATGTATTGTGATGTCATTATGCTGCATAGCAATCACCTAACAGCTGACCAAAATCACAGACCAGACGATACCATAGCATGGGCGTGTACTGGTAAAACTAAAATGTGCATTATAAGCATGTGATGCAGTTAAAATAAAAGTTTTATGGGCATTTTTTAAGAAGAAAAGTACAGAAAACAGTTCTGAGGTGGATTGCAGTTACAAGTTGTAAAATCAGAGTGTGGATATTAAAGGCAGTTTATTATTTTATTATTATTTTATATTTGTTGCTATCTTATCATCAGCTCCTGCTAGATAGGCAACGTTTGTTTATAAGGAAAATACTGCAGAAGAACATGTAAATAAATTTGCTTGTGCCAGAGGTTAAAACTGTATTTATTTTATTTGATTACAGAGTCCTAAAAGTAACTTTAACATCCACAGTATCACTTATGTTCAGCTTATCATTGCCACATTTTTTTTTTTTTTTTGTCATTTGATCAAACCATAAATAGCGTCAGAAGTATGAAACACTCAAAGATAGGAGACTTTCTACTAATCAGTGTGGACAGCATGAGCTACAAGGTCAAAGGCAGCGTAACAGTAGCCTGGCTTCTTTGTAGCTACCACTTCACTTACCGTGCCCCACACGTCTCACACTCTCAAACACACACACCAACTCGCTTTGTTCTGACTGAGCAGCATTCTTTGAGTACCTCTGGGTTTTCTGCTGTGTGACCCTCTAACTATCAGACGAGTAACAGAGGAATGCAAATTCCAGACAGGAGAGATGCTGGCATGTGGCTTGGTAGATATTCTAGTCATCAAGCTTTACTGGAAATCCACTCAAACCTTCAGTAATCACATCATTTGTTGCCTATTTGCCCCATCCTGTAACCTATTCTATTGTGTGCGCCCAGGATCAGGGCACACACTTTGATCAGCAGTGGAGTGAATATATGTTCCCACTGGATAAGGAGGTAAAAGACGACACTGTGCCTGGAGTATGTGGCAGAGATTCAAGTGTTCCTCTTCTTTCTCTTTCGCTCTCGAAGACACAATTTGTTATGCAAATTCTCCTCAATACACTCATTAGCAACACAACAGATTAACGGCGTCAGATGATGATGGGGTGGTGCCCTCGAACTCCCCCTTTGCAGACAGCGTGTATCTGCTGACTGACAGATAAATGGACTAACAAACACACTGGGACACAAAAAAGACACACTCACTTAATCCTGCTTGTGCACACAGACTTGTGCATATTTGTTAGATTAATATTGTAACTGATCTCTTTCAATTCCATTAAGTGTGATAATGATGATGGCTTGCATGACAGTGATAACAGAAAATTGTTTGATTTCTCTTTAGCTACGGTTGCTTTCCAAACAGTCACTCTCTGTCCTTCTTAGTTAACAAAAACTATTTCCTCAGTCTAAAGCTTCGTCTGTTCAGGGTTCAGGCTGTTCTTCGGATTCAAGAACAACCAGCGACCCAACGCCCCCCCACCCCACATCATCACAAACAGGGAAAGCCCTGTTCCCCAGGGGACTCCTCCTCCTCCATTAGCTAATTTCTGATCAGCTGCTGTCTCCATCATTAATTCATACGTCTTCTAGCACAGATGCTAGAGGTTGCTTTTAATCATCTGATTTCTCCCCTCGGTCACCCACCCTGCCCTCACCCCATGCTGGCTGGGGGTCGGAGGCTGTAACGTGTGCAGCAGGCAGACGGTGTAGTGGAAACGAGGGAACAAAGAAAGAAGAACACATAAAAGGCGTGTGCCAAGACACGAATCCTTGGAAAATCTGTGCAACCAAGGATTTTTCCTTTCCACAACAACCGCTGCTGGAAAGACCTTAAATTATATTAACTCCCTTTGAGTGAAGCGGTTCACAAGTAGATACATTTATTTTGACACACATCTACACAATAAACATGTTGTATAAATAACAATATTTCTCAGATATAATATAATAAGGTAATAAATAAGTAGCATCTTGTATTTGTGGTGATGAAGAAACTGCAGCTAAGCGTGTGCTTTGCTGTTTGTAGGATATTCAGCAGCCATAGAGTGGTTTAACCTACTGGAAAGTCTCCTGCTCAAAAACCCAGAGGGAGCTATGCCCAGTTTCCCCCTTCCAGCTGCCTTAGACCTACTTATTAATCTCACCAGCTACTTGGAAGACTCCCACTCATCCCACTCACTCGATGTTCAGGAGATACCGTTACAGCTCCTGAATTTGGCTGCGCTTGGCTACAAAGTGATGTTCTGGTTTTTAAAGGACCACTTTGTGTATTTCTTTTATATTTTATATTCCCCTTGCTATAAGAGCTGTGTAGCACCCACATTTCTCATCCATGGGATAATAAAGGTTTATTCTATTCTATTTTATACTATTAAAAAGTATTTTACTGGCTATAAACTAACATCTGTGTTTCAGCTGATATCCTAACAAACCACCGACTTGTCCAAATATGGTCACTTTTAGTTCTGAATAAAAAGAAGAAAGTAATCCTTTATCAAAAGTTAGTTTCAATGATTCTAACAGAAATACTGGTGATGTTTTAGCTAATAACATATTTTCTGTTAAACACTTATTGCACATGTTCCTGTGAAAGTGCACAGCTTTAGCACGCAAGTGCCAATTTGGTGCTTGACGGTTTCAGTCAATGCTCTGGACTGCACATCTGTCTGCACAGTGGTAGTGACGCAACCTTATCACTCTGTTTGTTATGCTAATGCAGTCTTAATCTCTGTGGTGTAAATGCAGTGCTGGACAACACTACTATCCGTAAAAATGATGGAGAGAAATCTTAATGATATTCACTGAGAGCTCGAGTTTTAATGAAGCATGTTTGCAAACCAGATTGTTATTAGTGTTAATCACCACATTAATTCTTTGAAAGTTAAAGTAGAAAGGGGAGAACAGAAACAACTGGAGTTCCTTTAAGTTGAATTTGTTGCTACTGAACATGTTCCACTGTTAACTTTATCCTCCTCCACATGTGAGCACACCAACAACTGATATGCTTGTCAGCACTCCAGCTGGAGGTTTCTCAGGCATCAGTCCTACCTGCAGGAACAGCAGCCGTTAAGAGGTGCGTGCTGGGCAGGCATTCATTCACCACCCCCCAAAACCACTTCATAATCCAAGAAAGTAGCTTATCATAACTAATTGTTATGACTCAGTTGAGTCCAAGTCGGGCTGAGTTAATTAGCTTTATCTTGCTCTCTTTGATACGATCACCTGATATATGCCAGATGGCAGAGAAAGAGCCGTGGCACCTTGTACTGTGTATGAACTTAAATATTTAAGGGACATTCATTAGCAAATCCTTGAGCTGGATGTCTTTATACAAGTTGCTGAAACTTAAGCCTCCAGCCTCAGGATCACATCATTCAGCCTGAGTGGTCTCTGTGTCAAAAGGCATGATGGGAGGTTGGCGTGCAGCCTGTTTCGGTGGAGTCACATTACTATTGTCAGCTGGTTCTGCCTCAGCAGTGCTACACATGCTCAGTGACATGCAGCATTAAGCATCTGAAATGAGTTTGAGCCGGAGTTGTCATGGCACATGGCAGCATTTCTGCTTTGCTTTTTAAATGGTGTTAATAAAACATCTGGTTACCAGAAGCACAGAAGCGCTGCAAACCGACTCTGTGCAATTAATCCCACTTACAACTGGGCTTCATTATCAAATCCACACTGTACTTTCCCGTGATTACAAGTAAAGATGTGACTCTGTCTGGCTTGGAATGGGAAGCAGTGCTGCAGGAGGTAACCCAGGTCTGTGGGATTTAACACAAGCCGCTACCCGTGCTCCTTTGTGTCCCAGCTGGTCTTTGTTTGGGATATTTCCGCCTGGTTAACTGCTGAGCCCACAGTCAGAGGTGATTGTCTTTGTCCTGACTTAGTGACAGAGCTCCTAAAGATGGAGAGGACGAGGGGGAGGAGTTTTGCTTAGACCATCTGTTGCTGCTTCTGAGACAATTCATCTTGACTTCATACCCTCCCGCTTGAGACTTATACAAAAATGCCGGCGATTGTCCAATAGTGCCAATGTATATCACAGGCCAGCCCAATTTATTCATTTAAGTTTGCATATATTTAATATAATTCGACAGTTTTCTGCAGCTGGTGGCTTATTGATGGCTCCTCATATCATAATATAAGACATTTTGGATATCTTTAACTTTCCTGGAATGGTTGAAAAGTAAAAATGTTATTTTTAAAAAGCAAAACAAGCTAATGTCCATTAACCCCAGTCTCTCTTTTCTGAACTGAGCTTTCTTTCATAATTTAGGCCTGCTTCTAGAATACAATAATTGTGTTTCCATTAGGAGTTAGCAAAGGGGATCTCTACCTGTACAGCTTACTAGGGTTATCCTTGGAAAAAAAACAGAACCTATTTAAATGATCATTAAACCACATGTTTACTGATATATCAGGGAAAGGGTTAAGGTTGCAATTTGGAACTATTCTAAATAGTGCAGGTGTTAGCTTTATTATTAAGTCAACTTCCTTTATGATTATTTTTATTTTATTTTATAGTAAACACATAATGCTACATAACTGAATAGTCAAATACAGTAGCGCAGTGCAATATCTCATGGGGTTGTTTTCTTGCCCACCTTTGATTATAGTGTGTGGGAGAGATTTATCCAGAGTGCGAGTCACTCTTCACAGATGCTGGTGCAGCAGGGTGAGCTGTTATTAGCATCTTTATGGGCCACTTTGTCACTGATGCTTGGTTTACCAAATACACTCACAATTTTTTTATGTGAATTCCTAATTACTTTTAATCCGAAGAACCAAGTGTGGTGGGCATGCAGCAGGTATGCAGTGGGTCCTTGTTCATGTGGGTGGAAAAACCTCTGAGACGGACTCAGCTGCTGAGCCACTCAAAACTTTCCTTTATTTTTTGCAGTACTGAAATTTCTTTATTGAGGCAATACTGGAATGGGTGTGGAAATTTGCCATCTTATGAGCCATCACAGTCCTCTCCTTGTCACGGCTTGCCCTCTGTCTTATTCTGCTGTACATCTCATGTAATCTGTTTGTTACAAAATACTTTCGGCTCTTTTGTCAGCCTTACTGTTAATGTCAAGTCATGACACGAGGAAAGGAAAAACCCCTGTTAGATGAAGAGAAGTAGCAATATTCTGCTGAATTTTGGTTATGTAACTGAGGCTGATCTTCTTGAAATCTATAGAGTAAACACTTTTAATCTCTGCACTTCAGCAAACTCACATGAATCAGCTTTTCCCCGAACAGGAGGGCTGGTACCGGGCAGAAACTGGTGTGAAAGTCACCGGTCGTCTTTGTTAATGGGGGGCCACGTGTTGCAGGATACCTCTGTTATATTTCTGTCCTGATGTTTTGTTTTGTTTTTTTTTTTCTCTCTTTATTCCACACAATAGGAGGCATTAAGAGCTGCTCGCACCCTTCCTCTTTCCCTTCTCTCTTCGCCTCTGCCTCCTCCTCCTAATTTACACGACCCTCTTTTGTCCCACTCACTCCTGTCCCCTGTGGTTTGAGAGCCACATTTAGATGTGCTCCATTAGCTGACTGAAAGAAAAAAAAATCTGCAATGATGGAAGTGTTTCTTTTATATTAGACTGACTTGCTTTGCCTAGGAGACGCCTGTCTAAGATGCCGGAATCAAAAAATAAAGAAATCATCAGCAATCAGTCATCGCATAAGCTGCTAAGGGACTTCATTTGTTAGATTTTTTTAGCGTCTCTTTGTCTCAGCATGTAAATGGATAGCATGTTGGTCTTGTGGCAAACACATCTGTGCTTCATGGATGAAAGTGTGCGCCCACGTGGCAGCCCGTTGTTAATAGTTAATGAGGATTGATGTCTGGAAGTGGTGACCTTGTCTAAGGTTTCTTAGTGGAATCCATGCATATTGATCTCTCCACTTTGATCCTCTGTTGGTCACACACTTTATTTGCTAGTGCTCGTCATTTCTTTGGCCACCCCACTGGTGGCACTTGTGATGATTAACCGTGTTCAGCTGTTAAAGACAAGCTTATTACAAGAGGTTATAACTTTTTGAGTTAATCCACATCCTAGTCATCAACTGCTAATTGAGTACTTTTGTTTGAGATGGAGGAAGTTTCTCATACTCATACTTTCCTCATACATACCTTTAAAAAAGCGCAAGTTTTTAATTTGAGATTTTAGTTTTAATGAAACAATTAGGATTTTAATTACACAGAAAGTTGCTGGATTAAGCCAACAGACACGAAGGTGGCACTTTTGTCTCTCTGCAAAACTACATACTTCCATTTACTATCAGACAAATCTTTATTTTGTCATGCAAAAAGATTTTTACTATCTATTCCACAGGGTGAGACAGGCGACTGTTTGTTTTCATTCAGTACAGTCATTCAAACGAGGCCAAATCTGCAAATGCATCCGCCGGTGCTAAAGTGGCAAATGCTGTAAGGAAATAACAGTTTGCCTGAGCAATCAGCCTCAGATTCCTGTTATTGCTCCTGGTTACTGACATAGTAACAAACATGTCTGGGAAGGTCAGTGACTCCGTATGGATACGCAAACACTGGAAACCGAGCCGCTGGGATCAGATATTAGTGTTTGTCTGGAAGCGGCATTCGATAATGGCTAAAAGTGTGCTGCGATTTGCCCAACTGAAATATAGAAAACAAGGGAAGGGTGATGGACCTTTGTATTGATTGATATGCTAATGTGGTAAATGCTCATTTGGGGCCATAGTCTTTTCCTTTAAAGAGGAGACCTAGCACACTGAAAGCCTTTTTGACAGTGTGTATGACTGAGTGGTGGTTTGACTCTCTGGCACGCCCTCATCATGCAGGTCTGGTGAAAAACTTCTTCTCTTCTAATCACAGTTTAATAAGAGACTAACTGTTCCTATCCAATCATGGTGAAGCAGTCGCTACAGTATGTGGCACATAATGGTAAGCAATTTTTGGGGGGGTCGGGGGTGGAAAAAGACAGAGAAGAAAAGCAGAGAGGATAATTCTTACTTTTAGAGAAATTCTCTGCTCTTGCTCACCCAGCCCTTTTATATTATAACTAAAAGACTAGGAGGGGCTTATCTTTGTGTGTATGTGTGTTTCATCATTGTCAGGGGGGGCAATCTCTGCCTTCCTTTGTTTCTGCGAACATGAACAATAAGAACATCAGTGGAATACTTAGTACTTGGTATCTGCAAGGCAAATGTTCAAGACTTTTGTGTAAATCACATGACTCCAATTCAAGCCCAGTGTCCAGATGTTAAGGTTGTTGTGCTGGCTATTGTGTTGCAGGGGGCCCGTGTGTGGCTGAGACACAAAGAGCAGCTCCACCCCTCTACTGTCAGCTCTTGTGATGATTCAACCCTCATCCTCACCACCGACTATGGGAAGGTAAGAAGACGATCTTTTTCACAAGTCTTGTGCCTGATTCGCCGTAGACGGTCCCAAACTGTCACCTCGGCAGTATATCTGGAACATGAATCTTTTATCATTGGATTAAGGATTCAGACTCTGTGATTGCAAGTTGACACTTAAACCAACATTATTCCCTTTTTAAAATGAACAAAGCAGAGAGTATTTAACTGTCCGTAACCGATTATGTCCAGTTAAAATCTCACCTTGGTTTCTGTTAACGTGTCCAGGGTCGTCTAAAGTAAAAGGGGGAGGTTTCCCATTGTGTATATGTGGGAGACCTAATTGTTTGCACATATGTGTTTCATCTGAGGGCTCTGCAGTGGGATCAACACCTTTTGTAATAAAGTAAGAATGACAGGAATGGAGTCCAGCAATTCATTGGCCTCAGCTTATCTGTTTGGCAGTGCTTGGTGGTCTTTGTGTCTGGAGGAAATCCTGTTATAGAGGCAGAGAGAGAAACAGACACAGGGAAGCAGACACACACACACACACACACACACACACACACACACACACACACACACACACACACACACATTAAGGCCACTGTTATTTACATGCTTTCCCAACTGTAAACACAGGTGTGTCACCCAACAGATACTAAGATACTACCAGATCTAACAGGGTGTAGCCAGTCTAGCCATGGTGTGAATACATAAATGTCTCCACCTGAGTTGCACAAGTAAACAGACCGCAGACTGCCTGGTGACATGCAAATGCAGTGAGCACTGCACATCCAGACGTATGTATGTACAGCAACTACTCGCAAACCCCGTAAACACTCCTTCATTTAGACAAAAAGAACATAAATCAGTCTGAGCAGCTGTGAATTACTGGGTATTAAGAATGAAAAATAACCTTGTCTGGCTTATATCTAGTTGTAAGCAGCATTTTCTCAGAATATGAAATGTGGTGCATTTTCTTTCTGTAACAATATGAATTTAAAACCATCCATGGATGTACGTGGGTACATCCAAAAAACTTCTAGTAGGGGGGAGTAGAGAAGTTAAATAAAAACTAACAGTCTGGGTGTCTGATAATGACGGTTGGAGTGATTGGCAAAAAAGAAACAAAGGCCCGCCCCCAAAGCCTGCAAAGCCCTGTTAGGAAATAAAGCCTGGGCTTAAAATGTAAATAAAGTGTAAAGCCTAACATTCTCTACTTAAGTTGCTCACATTGTGTTTTATTTAACTTTGCGTTAGACTAGGCCAACTGTGACACTATGCGTGCTTCTGTGTTGATGGCAGTTGAGTTGGCACATATAACAGCATTCTGTCCCAATCTGCTTGTTGCTATAATAACATTTTGTCCAGATGCTTATTGATAATGAGTCACCGCTCTCCACAGTATCAACAGCACTAAGAAGTAACTTTAACAAGGAGATCAAGCCTTAATCAAAATGATATACTTTAACATAACGTACTATTACTAATCACCTGAATTAGAAAAACAAAAAGGTTTGCCTATGAATATAAGCATACTGCTTCAAATAGAGGCCCGATTTCTTCTGCAGCTTAAAGCATGAAAAGGTCAGTGTTGAGTAAATAAGATAGATTATATCTTCACATATTCGTAGCCTTAACTTTGGTTTTACCTTTAAACTTATCTAGCAATCCCTACAAAAGCATTTACGGAGATACACACAAACCAAAATCCTCTGATGGCTCAGATGTCTTCAAGAGACTGTAAAAAAATGAGGGTGCTTCATAAATCAAAGCCTAAACAGCAACTCACATCAAAGAGCATCTCAAGCATCAGGCAGAGCAGACAGATTCAGACTGTAGTCTCTACACAGCGCTGTGGTGTTACTGGCAAGGCGCAGTTGTGCAGTTAACGTCATAACATTAGTGGCATTTTCATAGGATAAAGGGTATGCGCCTCTTTTTTCTCTCTCCATCTTTTACTGTGTGTGTCTGATGGCCGAGACATTTTTATGGCAGAGCAGGACATTTAGCGGCTATTATTGTTGTTGAAATATGAGCCATAATAGGAAGCATAAATCTCAGATATCAGAGTAGGTCACAGGGAAGAGTGAAATCACATCACAGCACAGCAATGGCCATAATTCACAGATAACTGTACACTGTCAAATCAGAAGAGTCTAGACATCAAGACAGGATGGCTTTACCTCGAAATTTACGATACACATTTCAAGTTGAAGATTACACAGATAGTAACATCCCAGTCATGCCTAAATACTCTGAATTATTATCCAATATTGTGCAGTATGACTGTGCAACAATAACTTCATTTTGACCTTTTCTGCTGAGGTTTGCTTATATTTCACCACCTGTACTTTTCTGAGATTGTCCCATGACCTAAATAGCTGTGCTAAGTAGATGAAGCACGCGCTGGGCCTGGATGAAGCTTAGAGAATAATAGGGTATCATAAACATGTTTGCTGGTAATCTACAGACTTATCAACATTCTCGTTGGAGCTTAAAATGGATCAGGAATTCCTCCTGATCCTCCTTGTGAGTCTGAAAGGAAATGCCCAGGAGACCCACGGAGAGACAAGAAAAACATAATTAGACAGGCGTGTTCCAAAACACAGCAGACCTATTTATTGCAACTGACTTTATGTATGTGTGCGGTTTATGGGGTCGAAAGGGGATGAAGTGGGTGCCGGTGAGAGGGGGACAAAGCGCATGTGTTAGAATACATCACTAGTGTCTGTCAAAGGTATTTTTTCTTTTTGAATCTATTCTGAGGTGTATCAGAGATGATAACAAGCCATCATCTTCACATATGAATCTACATATTATCATACTTTCAGTGTTGTTACAGCACTAAATCACTTTATCCTGATATTAGCCTTTACAAATAATCCATGTGGTTATGAAGTATGAGAAAGTTCCTTCTGCTTCACTGCTCACCGGGTGCTTGCAGTTTATGTCACAGTGCACATACAGAAGAAATACCAATTAAATATGGCACACCTTTAAAGTGCCTTTATTTATATAGGTGTCCACAGTGAGTTGTACTGGGGCTATGATCGAGCCACTGCTGTGTCATAGAAACAAATGCGATCCAGTGGCAGGTGATGCTCCAGCTGTCCCTCCCTCACCCTCTGACCACAGACAACACATGGGACAAGTCACAAACCTGACACTACAGCAGCAGGGCTTTCCCTGGATTCCACTGAGGTCCCTTTGACTGACTGAGCCAGTTCAGAGAGTGAGCGAGAGAGACGAGAGAGGGGAAAAAAGCGTAAAATCCATTCATCTGAGAGGCCGCAATTGGTAAATGTTGTCAAATATTATCTAACTTATAGAAAATGTCAAAATCCATGACTGTAAGAACAAAAAGGGAGGTTATATAAAGTTAGCAAACAAAGCAGGTACAATGTGTTCTATCTTTCAACAGTACTTTATGTACTTTCAATCATAAGAACAATCGGTCGAGATGTGAACCATAGTGGTGAGGAGAGCATAGAGCTCCCATTCACACAGGAACACCCTTCCTGAACCACCTTCCTGCCCTCCCCTGGGACTGTCTGTTGTCTAGTACACAATAACAAGTAGAGCCACATACAATGTGCATAAATTCCAGTCTTGTCATCTAGTAAACAACAACAAAAAAAAAAAAAATGGAGCCAACAACAAGCCACGCCCTTGTTGAGATGCTAACACTGTCGCCAAAGTCATCATGTCACCAGTCTAACAGACTGTCCAGCAAAATTCTGCTTACATCAAATAACCATTATGTGATTAAAAGTGTGGACTTTCAGCTTTAATTCAAAGGAATTAACCAAAGTGCTGCACTGACTGTTTTGGGGAAGCCAGTTTTGTATGTAGTCAGCCTTTTTTAGAGGCCTTTACTGCACTGCACACTTGACAACTGATCTTGCTACTTCTATTTGTGCACTTCAGTCGCATCTTGATCGTTTGAGCTAAATCCACTGTAGGAGTGTAGAGAGTGCCAAATTACAGGAAAAAAAATGTGCGCTTGTCTAAATACGCATGGACTTAACTGCAGCTGGAGTAGAGAAATTCTGCCACTCAGGATAGAGAATGGTTCCCTCCCTGTGGCTACATTCAAATTCTGGATCAAAATCAAGTTTATGATCAGATTAAATAACGCACAAGACAATCAACTTTGTAATTGCTCCGGGGCACATTTCTGTGCAAAGTGGAGCCACAGCACAAAGAGCAGTGAAAAACCACCCAGGATGGAAATGAGAAACAGATAACATCACACGTTGGTTTAGCATTCCTTCAGGTTTAACATGTGTCAGCTTCATAAAGGCTTCTCACCTCAAATACTATGTGGCCTTACGCTGATTAAATTGTGCATTTTTTTTTTTTTTATTTTCATTTATTTCTGGAGATGCAACTTGTGTCAAGCAGAATTTCGTAACCTTGTTTAAAAATGCTACAAGGTATAATTAATAATTTCACGAGATTTGTGCCTGTTTTACAACTTTATAGCAAGAAGACTAGTAATAACATGATTCACTCATCACAAGCTGGTCTTTGCAGATAGGATGATTCACACTGCCATCTGTTGGGGAGTTATAAAGCCTAGAGAAAAGCTGAGGCTTGCTATGGTTGCATTCTTTGAGTCGTGCCAAATTCTACCATCGCAAGATTACTGACAAATGGAGTCAGGAAATGTAAGAAGGACATGAGATACGTATGAACGAGGGAGTGTATGGTAACCTTGACATGTAATGAATGGTAATTAGGTGTTGTGAAGTGTTGTGGCTTATTCAGCAGGGGGAAAACAACACTGGGATATACATTGTATTGCGCAATCCTGACTGGACTGCCGAGTACACAGCTTTTCTTTGAGCATTCAACACCCTAACACACAATCAAGCTAGAAAGAAAGAAAGAAGGGAAAAAACTTAAATATAAACCTGTCCTTGCATTCTCTCCTTCTGTTTCTCTCGTGTTGACAGTCACCTTGAGGAGAACTAGAGAAAGATGAGGAGTGAATAGGAGTGAAAATAGAGAAAACAGAAGGAGAGTAAAGTAGAGTAGCCAAGAAGGAAAGACTACCAGCTCCAGGAATGTCTTGGCATCTGTGTCAGTCCAGGCTGCGCTATTCAACAAAACAAGATTCCTGTCGTTGAAACGCTGTTGGTTGCACGAGACAATAGAACCAGAGCTGAGACAGAAAAAAGATAAGACAAGAAAGAAACAATTATGCTGGTCACCATCCTTGCATGCTGTAATGAATATGTAGTGTTTTCCCACTACAGTGACCTCAAAAAGCCCCCTGACTTAACCTGCACAGCACTACTTTTACAGGCTCACTTTTTTTCTCTTTTGTTATGACAGTGTCTACTTATACAGCAAGATAATCACTAATATGATGTTCATTTCAATTGGAAAGGATATTTTCCCTAAATCACGTGAATTACAAAGCCAGATTTTAAGAAGCTCTTTAATTTTTTCTAATATGTACATTTACGATCACAATGAAGGGTCATTACAGAAAAGTATTGTATTACAAATCACTTGTTACTTTTTTGAAAAAGTTAGACATTATGCTACTTATTTACTCCTTGAAGAAAGTAAATCTTTACACTACTCTCTCCACTACTTTTGGCTCTAAAACCCCTAAATTGGCTATAACAATCTTAATGAGGCTGGAATTAGGTTATTTAGGCTCTCATCATACAAACAACAGTTGAAAATGGTTTATCTTAGAGGTAAACTAACCCAACCAGTCGCAACAGATGGCTGCCCCTCCCTGAGTTTGGTTCTGTCGGAGGTTTCTTCCTGTTAATAGGGAGGTTTTCCTCTCCACCATCGCCTAGTGCTTGCTCATAGGGGCTCATTAGATTGTTGGGCTGCTCTCTAATATTGCAGGGTTTGTACCTGACAGTATAAAGAGGCGGTTGTTATGTTGGAGCCCTAAAAATAATCTTGAACTAAATTCAAATAAATCTTCCAAAAAGCAAACAATGCATGAATTCCTTTTGTATTTTTATTTTGTTCCTTTCTTGCCTCCATGTTTTGTCCTCTGTCTGTGTCAAGTTTACGTGTCTTAGTCCAGGTCTTAGTGTTAGTTTCTGTTTTATGTTGTGGCTTCTTGTCTATTGTGCTTTGTATTCAGTTCTGGTTCCCTGTCTGTCATCTGTAAGTGGTTTAAGCTGTATTCCCACCTGTTCCCTGTATATATTGTCTTAGTCTTCCTCTGGTTTTTGTGTCTTTTTGGTTTTCTTAAAGCTGGGCATACACTGTGCGATTTTTGGCTCATTTTGAGACGATTTTTCAATCGCGCGACCGTTTCTGAGATCAGCCTGAGTTTCGCCTTAATGGTGTGTCATGCATCAACCCTGTTGGGCGTCATGAGGGTGTCAACGCAGCCTCTCCCACCTCACACGTGCAAACACAGAAATTAAAGTAAAAAGACGGAGCAGCACGGCATTGCAGCGTGTGATTTAAACACAAGCGATGGAGGCACAACTTGTAGAACTTTGGCAAACTCATCTGAGCCTTTTCGATGTGGCCTCACAAATTTATCACGACCACAACAACCATGAAAAGAGTTGGATGGACATTGCTGCTCAATTGCAGCTTCCTGGTCAATGTTTTTCATTAGCAATTTAGCAAAGTTGATGGTGGTGGTGCGTGTCTGTGTGAGTGAAAGACAGAGAGGGAGAGCGGGAGACAGATTTTGTGTTATAACCTTCATGTTATGGATGCAGTGTGAGCACTCAGGTCATATCAGAGCATCGGGCCATTATAGCGTGAGACCCTGCATCGTCACCTACAAACTTCTAACAAATGCAATTCAATCGTACAGTTTGAGCAGGAGCTGAATAATGCGACTAAAAAAATCGCACAGTGTATGCCCAGCTTAAAAGAGTTATAGTTTTGGATTATTTGCTTCTAACCTGCTTTTGTTTTTGTTTTGTTAGGTGATCAGCAAAAAAAAAAAAAAAACTGCTTTAACTATGCAAGTATATTTAACCCTTTAAGACCTACCATAGAACCAAGTCCACCAAAGCTTATCTTTATATTTTACCTGCTGTAGTGCCAATTTTGGGAGCATTTCAAGTTGTTATACATCAATACAACCATTAGAGCCCAAATTTTAATAATATGTAATCATTCAGTCCATAGTAACTACCTAAACAGCAAGAAAGTGCAATAAACTACAAAAAAATTGAAAATCGTTTTTGTTTTGTTTTTTACATATTTTTCTAGTTAGAGATATTTGAGAGGTTTATAGTTTCCAACCACAGAAAATTTAATTTGAGTGTCTTCATAGTTTTATTTTTGAGATACACCAATTTTTGTATTCTGCAGGAAAAACGAAAAGAAATATTATAATGCAAATTTGCCACA
>VUQR01017542.1:0-10477 GCA_015108515.1 Hemichromis elongatus
GTTTTTAGTGGCCGTGTTGAAGATTAATATGAACTCATTTGTGACTCGGAGCAACAGCTCCACCTCATTATCATTCCATTTGACACATTCGGTGCTTTGTCTCAACATTTCGCCGCTCGTTTTAAAGAGCCCGGAAAGTAAACAAACAACAGGCAGGTCGGCTCGTCTAACATTTCACGCATGCGCGGTACTGGACGCGCAAAGGTGTGAAAAACGGTGCAAAGGTGTGAAAAACGACTCAAAACGATAGTGTGGACGTAGCCTTTTAAGGCCAAAGCAGCATTTCTTTATCATGTGGAGATACTAAGATGTATTGAATTGCACTTCTTTTATTATACATATATTAAAATATATATTTGCACTGGTCTAACCCACTCGAGATCAAAGTGAGCTGTTTGTGGCCAACGATGTAAAATGATTTTGGCGTCCCTGGCTTGGAGGGTGTAACACTCTCGTCTACCACAGGACTGATTGCTTTATCTTGATTAGATCATTAACAAAAAATAAACTCTGTTATTCTGGTATTATTATTATTCTGGTATACTTATCGGTACAAATAAAACCAAAACACACAAATAGAGGCTAAAAAGGTCACAAAACAAGTAAAATTACAGTTATATAAAACCGTCCATCTATTCATTGTCTTGCTGGTAGGAGAGCCATCTTGGACTACCAAGCACTGGAAATTTTGCCATATATATTTCCATAAATGACCATACATGACTGTTTCACTTTCCTTCAGAGCGACAAAAGTCAAGAATTGTGACCTACTTAAAACTGCGAGATGTCACTAAAACTTGGACCATCCCGTCATTTTAGACATTCAAAGATCACTCTCATTTCCAATTTGACATTTACTTTGAGTTTTGCTGCAATCTGCACACAAAGTTCAAAGTATGTTTTTTTTCTAGGTCACTGCGCTTTAGTTATGTGGGTTCGGGGACTTTGTAGATTATTACTGAAGAACGACATACCCCCTGCGCCGCGTGAACAGGAATGCGCGGTCATGCAAAATTAGTCTAAATCTTGTGAGGTGAAAGCCATCCTACACGTTTGGCTAGAGGCCGGCTCGGCTTCAAGTTGAGACCTCAGTGAACGTTATCACAGACCTGATCAGCTGTATGTAATGCAGTCAGCCTCAGCACTGATGTCCACTGATGAAGTTTTTACACACAGTGAAATGTGTGGATTTTGCTTGAGAGTTTTCTGCTACTTTTTGAGTGACACAATTGCCATCTTTCTGGATAATCTTTAACTTTTGACTGTGCGCATATCAAGAATGGAGAGGTGTGCAATCCGAGGACGTATTGTTGTGTTAGTGTCATTCTGGAATTTGAAAACAAGCTGCTGAATAGAGCAGAAAATGATCAATCCTGTGGCGTTTTTACTGGTCAAATGTGGTTGACCAGGCTGTTTAACTGAGCACAAACCACCCATAAGCCAATCAAGTGTTGAACAAAATCCATCTTGACTGTTTTCTCTGCAGGCGCAAAACGATGTCAGAGTGAATAGCCTCGTCCTCATCTGACCTTCTGTTCAGGACTTTGTTTTGGCTTTAAAGTTCACATCTCTCTCTTTACTCAGTAATTTTGCACCTTTTTGTTTGACATTTATATCAGTGTTTTGCAGAGCCTCTGTCATAATTAATTTCCTTTATTTTTGTCTTCATTACCAGCATTTAAGCTGAGAAAACAAACAAGAATCTGGTGTGTGTCGCAGTAACTAGCATGAAGTGTATAAAAATGCACTTTTTTTTTTACTGTGTGGAGGCACGCAGAGATAAACGATAATCAGTTTCATGCTTCCGCTTCTTAGAAACAAGCCTCCCGCTGTTGTGTAGTTGTTGGGGATCACTCTGTACTCTGCTGCAGGGTATCTCTCTGGTTTGACCACATGCGGACAAACACACAGCACAGGGGGTGTGAAGTAACGAAATTGGGGACCAAAAGAGCAGGCGAATGTTGTGACTCGGTGCATCTGCAGTGTGTAACCTACTTGTCGGACATTCCTGTGTGTTTGCTGACGACTGTGGGGAATTTGTGAGTCAGCCCTAATCAGGCCGCTCTGTGTAGGCATTTGGGAGCTCGTCTGTTTGCATTCATTAAAGTAGAATTACTTGGAGACCCCAGCCTCCCTTTCCCACTTTCTTCTATTTTAGAGTCTGGGTCACATTTTGTAGCTTCTGAATCCTTTGGTCTGTGCTCTACATTGACAAGATATTTCAGACTATGTTTTCCCGTATGTATTGCACAGATATGCAGTGTCCCTTTTGAAATGGACACATTTTACATTTCCTCAGTTCAGTTGCACAGCGTTGTTTGGTCTGGTTGATATTAGGTTAAACTAGCTAACACGATGTTTAGTCGTGCCACACAAACTGATGCAAGCACCAACTGAAGTAGCAATAGGAAAATGTAAACAGGCATGTGCTATAATACTGATACTGCATAATTTTTGAACGATTTTCTGTGTAACCTTTCAGTAAAGGTTCAGTCAAACTAGAGCAAAAATGGGTCGACAACCTCCACGTGACTAGGAAAAAATGGTGGTTGCTTGGTAATTGCATTTTGCATTTTTTTTTTTTCCGTTAGAGATAGACTGCAGCATGTGCAGGGATTAGTCGGTCACCCAGAGGTTGACTGTGCAGCACCCTTGATGTTTGGGTGACCGCTGTACAGGTTGTAGCGTCGGAAGAAAAACTGTCTCCAAAAGGTTAGACCTACACAAATGGACTCCAACTCACCCTCAAAGGAAGGTTTGCAAAAAAAATAAATAAAGATAAATAAATAAATAACAGTGTTACTGGTGCACATAGATGAGAATAAAGGTGAAAAGAGCGATGAAGGGATTATGAACAAAAAATGGCACAAACAATCCAGGTGCAAGTACTCAAGGCAAGTTTTTAAAAGTAATAAAATGCCTTCAGTTTAGTTGGCTACGAAATATCAAAGTAATAAAATGTCTTTATTATAGTGGGCTAAACTAAAGACCTCTTATTACTTATTTAAACCTGCCTTGAGTGCCTGTATCTGAATTTTTCATGCTACTTTGTTTAGGTATTGTTCAATTTTCTTTCTTTTTTATCGGCCAACATTATTGACATTATTTAAAAATAACTGCCTAAACAACACAGACACCGACATAAAAGCAGCGGAAATACTTCACATAATTGCCAGAAGTTTAGCACTTTCTTCAACAAACTTTCTGGTTTTTAAAGTTTGAGAGTAATCTAATTATCAAGTTTGTCTTTTGCAAAACTTCCCAGAACAGTTCTTGGACATTTAAAGCACTCCCAGAATTGTTAGCATCTTTGTTGTGAATGTGGACGTAAGGAAGCAGTGGATCTCAAAGTTAAAGATCTAACTGCAAGTGTAAAGTTGCAGCTCTGTTAGTTTTCAGATGCCAAAGACTCAACCATTAATGTATGCTCTCAGCAGGTTCAGTTAACATCTGGTCTCAAAAACATTTAAAATATAAAAGATCAAAGTACACTTTGACCGAAATGAGCCCAGCTTTATTCGAGATTGGACCAGAGACAGCCACAGCTCTGCTCACGCTGTGGTTTTATTGCATTGGGGACAATAAGCCTCAGTTATATTTGCATGAGTGATTGCACACTAACAGGCTGATTTTTGTCTGCAGTCTAACAGGTTTCACGCACTGCCTCTGGGTTATGTCACCACGGGACTCAAACTGCTCTCTGAACCGCGCTGTTATCAGAGGAGCTGGTTTTACGCGTGTGACCGAACCTGCAGTGAAATGATGGACAAACATAATTACAGTTTGCAGAGCTTTAGAGGGAAAGTTGAGTAGTCATACGGGGAAATGCTGCTGATCAGGATGATGTTTTCAAGTCTTACCAGTGCTTCGTTTGGCAGGTTTTCTCATCTTTTCTTACCGCAAAGAGAACAAACTTAATTTTCATAAACAGAACTGCAAAAAAAAGCATTTTTTAATATTAAACTTCAGTGGTGCTCTTGGCACACGGGTTGCCCTTGAATGAAAACAAAAAGGATTTATTAGAACAAGTTGTGTGAGGATTTATGTGGTAATTTTGGCTGCTCTAGAAATTCCAGTGGATTGAATTAATTTTCAACTTTCTACTGAAAGTCAGATAGCTGCGAAGGATATTCTCCCTGCGCATGGCCGTTTGAAAAGTTGCACACGGGCCACAGAAAGTCACACTTCAAAAGGACACAGTATTGAAAACATGGCTCAGTGAAGGGGCAAGGAATGCATGCAGTTGAACCCTTGAAATTGAATAAATATGTGGCTCTAAACTGCCAAACGTATAAAGCCTTGATCTTTAAGCTTTTCTCCACAAGAGAGAAGCCAGAAACTGGCTTCAGTCGAAAGAAGGCCTTACCTGCTCTCATGCTTCTGTCTTGAAGCTCGAGTGTCTTTGTGTTTGAATGTCCTCTTGAAAGTGTGTGCACATTTGTGTTTACCAAGGCAGTGTTGCACTTTGAGACACAATGCTACTTACAAAATCCTCTCCTCTTGTTGACTTGGAAAATACACATTTGAGACTTTATTTTGAGGGTCTGTTGTGTAATGCAGACATGGAGCGTGCATTAATTTTTGTCATTTTTTGAGCCCTCAAAGTTAAAGTATGTTGTGCAGTTTGTAAGATCAGCCAGTTAATGGCTGGATGCATTGTTTTAGTGAGTAATGAGCAAATATTTTCAAGGTTGTCACCACAGTGAACTTGAGCACAGCTCGGCCACCGAAGCGCTCTGCTACCATCGTAAAAAACTAATAAACTTTTATGAACTAAAGGGAACTATTGTGTTTTTTACACAGTAAAATGCCTCCCATTATACAGCCCAAGCTGCAGTCTAGTCATTTATTCAGTTAACAAAATTATCTCAAAATGAGAAGCATAATCAGGAAGACTATAAAGTTGCACCTCTGTTAGTTTTCAAATGCCAAAGACTCAACCAGTAATGTAACCAGTAATGTATACTCTCAGCAGGTTTAGTTTCCAGATGCAGGGAACACTACTACACAATTTATAAAATGCACATTGTTTAAGAGCAATAAAGACATTAATTTAAAGGTAAATAATCATTGAACAAACACAAAGTAAGAAGTTATTATGAATATTCTTATTACATATTGATTAACTTCCATACTGTGGAGTGACATGCGTGGCTTCTAATCAATATTTTGAAAAATGCATCTAGACTGGCCGACGTGAATGCAGGTCTGGATCAGATGGATGGGGTGGCTGTAGCTCAGGTGGTAGAGTGGTAGGTCACCTCTTAAGTAGAAGGTTGGTGGTTTGATCCCAGCACCACATGCCAAATATCCTTGGACAAGATACTAACCCCAGGTTGCTTTGATGCGTCCATCAGAGTGTGAATGTGTATGTATGAATGTTAGTTAGTTAGTTAGCACTAAAACAGGGGTGCTCGATCCCAGTCCTCGAGAGCTACCGTCCTGCAGCTTTTAGAGGCGTCCTTGTTCCAACACACCTGAATCAAATGAATGGCTTGTTATCAGGCCTTTGCCAAACTTGATGGCATGCTGAAGAGGTAATCAAACCATTTGATTCAGCTGTGTTGGAGCAGGGACGCATCTAAAAGCTGCAGGATCAAGTTGTAGAAAGTGCGTTGAGTGCTCAGAGTAGAAAAGCGCTATATAAGAACCAGTCCATTTACCATCACAGTCGGTCTTCACCTAGCAGAAGAGAGAAACTTCTGAGGACGATCCTTTTCAGTCTTCAAACAGCACTCTTTAATTGGTTGTGAAAGCTTTTTACCAACAAGCAGAGGATTCGTGTGTTCTGTGAGATGGCTTAACCATAATTGGCTTAACGACACTTTCCTGCTGCCGACGTGTCAGCTTTTGATGCTGGTGTTCTGACCAAGACTACCTTTCCCACAAACACCAGAACAGGTTGAATCATCTTGCTATTGTTGCTAGATGAGTAATAATTAAGCAGGTATTCAGGGGTGCATTTTTTCTTTTTAACCAGCCTTTGGTTTTAGGTGGATAAAAACAAAGTACAGTAATGTAGCAAGATGTTAAACCCAAGTGTCCACTCTGAGACAAGCAGAAAAACTCAAAGGACTACCAGGAGTAAACAGCAGAGACTCTCACAGTTACATTATGGACAGGGCAACAGTCAAACTGATGCTACGGCTAATTTAGAACCGCCAGTTCACCTAACATGCATCTTTGGACTGGGGGAAGAAGCTGGATTACCTGAGAGAGTCCATGCAGCAGGATTTGAGCCCAGGATCGTCTTGCTGTGAGACAGCTGTGCTGACCTCTGCACCTTCGTTTCTTGGCAGAGAAACTTTGATTCTGTGGTGTTGGCAATATTTGGGAAAAACAGATTTTTTTTTTATATATATTTTTTTCCTAATTAATTTATTTTTTTGTTTTCATTTTTGATAGTCTCATAATATTTCATTCAGATTTATTAATCTATGGTTTAAATGCACTAAAATGTGTCATAGCCATTCTCCTCGTGTTTTTTTAACTTTTTCTTTTGAGTTTGTTTTAAAGTGCGCGGACTTGATGAGTCTCGCTCTTTTAGTAGGACCAACACGTTGTCAGACATGCTCAACCACAACTGTTTAAACAGGAGGAAAAAGATTTACATCAGTTCTTCGCCTTTCTGCTCTTTAAACATGCTGTCAGCATAAATCATCAAAGGTATGTCGCATTCATATCGACCTTTTGCTGTTTTTCTTTGACGTTGCTCAAGCTGTTGTTGTGCGAGGCGCTTTTAACCCCACCTCGATAACTACGTCATCTGTGGTTATTGGGCAAGATTGTCCTCATTGTTGATTTTGGTGACATGTTTTCAAGTCAGACAGACTGATCATAAATAATTTCTCTGTCTGTTTCCCCTCTTTCTGTGACAAACAGGCTCCATATTGCAGCTGAAACATCTGTTTGCCACTGTTAAATTGTGTCTGTGTTATACAAACATGCTCTCTGAATTCACACAGAAAGCATGTCTGCTAAATTAATTTAAGATGCCTGTCATTATCGGACAGGAAGGTCACGGCACAGAGCGGGATGTAGACGCTGTGATTTGTTTGCACTCTGATCTCTGATCTTCACACACTGGGACCAATCATCTTCCTCTTTTCTACTCTAATTATTTGTCACGAGGCTTTAAAGCATAAATTGAATATTTAAAACCACGAAAAAACAAATTTAAATTTTTTTTCTTTACCTTTTAAGGTGAAAATTCTTTTTTTTGAAAGTATCAACAAATCGAGGCTTTTCACTCTATTCTCAGGAACTGAGGACGGCTGACAAACATGATTTGCAATGTACTAGAAGAGAACCACTTGTTATGAGACTCAGTGAAGTGCAGACAGACCATGTAATTTGCTCCATGTTATTTTTCTCAGGGGTCTGTGCACTCACCCCTTTAATTTTGCATCACCAGGCTCGGTGATGTAAACTATGCGCTAAGCCGATCCCAGCAATAGAATAATTGAGACCCCCCCCATGTTTGTTCTTTAAAAACAATATCTTTATCGATTGAATAGTATCGCTTCATTTAGCGGTTTCTAGTCAGAGTGGCAGATTTTAGCATCGGGGTTTCTTTATGGCTTCTCTCCTTCTCTGGGTATTAACCTTTTACCTGTGGCGCTGATGGCCTCTTAAAAGATTCATAGCCAATGAAACCTCTCTTCAGTGTGACAGATTGGATTTTCATCACAAGCCATCCGGGTTGATTGTATGCTTTTTACTGAATACAGCCAATCCTGCTTTTCCACCAGCAGCTCCTTGTTTTGCTTTCTGTCTGGTCCTTTTCTGCATTTCATTTTCCTTCTGGTATTTGGCCTCTGGACCCTTTAGGTTTATTTTCCTATTTCTGTTTGCTCTCTCTCTCATTCTCCAGTTCTAACAAAAAGCCTGCTGTCCTTGGCTATCTCCTCAAACAGCTCATTAGCAAATCAGTCCTCGAGCCTGCATGGATGCACCGCCATTTGTTTGTGTCTAATGACTTTAGGCTTCAAGCTCATAGGTAAACATGAGGTATAACTGTGTGTGTGGCCCGTGTGCCCTCTCTTTCTCCTCATCTTTATTTTTTCGCTCTCCCTCCCGGTTTTTACCGCTGGTCCAGTAGCTAAATGTGGAGCTGTCCGGGGCACGATGAATGGGTTGGTGTCACCAGCGCTCTCTATCCACAGGGCTGGATATATCTTCCTCGTGTCAGCTTCAAAGGTCACCCAATCAAGTGCAAACAGTTGTTGCCTCAACATTAGAGAGAGAGAGAGAGCCTGGCATGTTCTCCTGGAAATTCTTTGAGAAATTCCTGAATGTAAGCTTAGTGCTTCGGAGTATAATAGCTTCATGACTCTCACAATAGGCATGATGTTTATATCCAAGTGCACCTGCCTTATCACAAAAATGAGCTGTAGGCAGGAGTGTCGCTTTAAAAAAAATTTTATTTTTATTTTTGTTAGGCGTATGCAGATTGGGTATGTAAGTCATCCTGGGATATTTATTATTTGTGGTTCAGAAAAATGGAATTAAAGCAGCTTTTACCAAACAAATGAAAAAATCCTCGGTCCACCGTTTTGTAGGTGTATTTGGTGGTGCTTTGTTAGCTCAAAGTTGAGCATAGTTATATAGCCTCTTTATCCAAAAGGTTGTAATGTAACATAAGTGCCTCTAACAATACAGCAGTGTGCTGTCTGGTGGTAATTTGGAGGGACAGTTTTGCCACATTTTGCCAAGCTGGGAATTTAAGAAAGAGTAGCTCATTTTTTATTGGTTGATCAAGCATTTATTCTAGCAATTGAAAGCAACAAAACTTTATGTGTGCACTCTCCCTTAATAGATATATATTTCTTTGCATTTAAAGATACAGATGATATGATTTCCATAGTGACGTAAGTCTTGGTCTTATTTAACTTGCTACACCTGTTTCCTGGTCAACAGTTATTTTTCATTTATTTATGTATTTATTTTTTGTCACCAAAATCACAATTAAGGACAAACTTGTCCTTTTTTTAAAGTCTTAGGTTATGTATGGTTAACACTAGTTAAGAAACATACATTTAGAGTAATGCAGGGCGATGAAGTTCTTTATTTCAGCATTGAGTCATATTTCAGCTCTGTGTGGTCCCTTCTTTTAACTTTTCCCCAATAAAGATTTCATTTGATGACCTCCCCTCCACCCACAATGATGAATTTTGTCACCTCGGTATATTTCAATGAAGTTTCCAGGTTGTTCCAAGGGTAGATGCATAAGTAGAGACTACACTCACTATCTTCTTATGCAAATCCAGTAATTTTGTTCTTGGAGCAAGTCTGAAAAATGACACAAGCCCCTCTGTTTAGAGAAGAGCTTCAAGGGTTACCACTAGTAGGCCTTTAAGGGGTAAAGAGTTAAAGTGATGTTTCTGAGAATCTGAGAAGAATTGTTCCCCACCCCAGCTCCAAAAGAACTGGACGTGATATTACTGTAAAGAAAAAAACAAACAAAAAAAACACCTAAAATTCAATCATGTCTGCAAGCTTGAAGTGGAAACCCATCTCATGTAGCTCATGTAGCTAGCTTGACTTGTGAAATTGAATTTCTTTAATTTTTTTCTTTTTTTTATGGTCCCCCCCCCCTCCCCTTCACAGTGGTGTGATCTCATCTGGGACCACTTTTCAACAAACTGCAGCCTATTGTCCTAGCAGCTAGTTTTTAATTTCCGAGCTCATGTACTTCTTCTGTTTGATAGTCAGGTGTAAAGGTGATCCAAGCTTGGATTTCTGTGCGGTGAACGAGCCATAACCTTTCCCAGCCTGTGCTTTTAGCTGCTGGTGTGGAGTTCAGACTTTGCTTAGCATGACTCACGGTCTGGTTTGGTGTCTGCCAGCGGACAAACACAATGGCCCCTGTACACAATGGTCCTGCCTTGCTCCTGCTGGAATGCAAAACATGCCTTAACGGTTTCCAATACTGTATATTTGAGGATTATGTTACCCGGCAGGCAAGCAAGCAAGGTGCACTCCACAACAGGCCCTGGGCCTAGAAATCCACTTAATTATCATGACTTTGCTGCTGTTTGTGCTCATAAGGGGAAAAACCCTGTATATGCTGTCTGTGTTGGGAATGTATGACTCTGAAAAAGAGGGGATGATTAGTCTGCACAGTTATGGGCTACATTTTTATTTTATTATTATTTTTTCCCTGCAAAGTAAAATCTCTTTCTTAAAACTACTTTTGAATAGGAAGGAATTGTTCTTTTAAACAGGAAGTTTTGACGTGAGAAAATAGGGCTTATGTTGTCAGTGCCTGGAAGTCGAGCTCCACCGGGACCTGTGGCAAATCCAAGAACATTAGTGTGATGATTGTGGCGATGTAGCCTCAAGAAATGGCCATTCAAATACTGGCTGTCAGGCTTATCCCTCTGTGTTCCAGACTATTTTAATTTTTGTTTAGGTTTCTTTCTTTTTCTTACTCACTGGGAAAAGGGGGGGGGGGGGGGGGTTTTTTTTTATAATT
>VUQR01017543.1:0-10000 GCA_015108515.1 Hemichromis elongatus
AAATAAAAAAACAACTAAAATGAAAAAAAAAAAGAAAAAAAAAAAGATTCAACCCAAAACAAATCAAAACAAAAATACCCCCAAAAAACGTTAGTTTTATGTCACAACAGATTACAAAAAAAGACATTCTCAAAAATAAAATAAAAATAAAGCTATAAAGTAGTAGAAATGAAAGAAAAAAGTGCTTCTTTTTAGTGCTTTAGTTGATTTTTCTGCTTGATGAAAATTGCATCGACAAACAAATACAAAAATGGAGCATTTGTAGTTCCCTGTGGGATTTTGTTTCGTGGCTCATTAATTGTAAAACTGAAAGCATAAACTGCTAAACGGTCATTAGCTTTAGCCACTTAGCTTCTGCCAAGTCAAACAAAGCGTAAGAAAAAAGACTACAACTCTGTGGTTTACACTCAATTCCCAAAGACTGCTCACATAACTGCTGAACATTGATACAGAATACAAACACTTTACACCAATATATTAACTGTAAGGCTTAGTTGCAATAGTACAATACAGAGTCATATAATGATACTGTTTACAAATCCCTGAAGACACCAATGTATAATAATGGGGTTTAAACACATTTGTCTGCAGCAGTTTAACACACAGTCATGAAACCCTCCACCTAAGTTTGCATCGCAAGCTCTAAAGACACTACAGTAGTACCAGTTACTCTGAACGTTTGAAGATTTGAACTGTCAGCAAAGGTCTTGATGGTCCTTTTGCTATATTCTTTTATAGTTAGAAAATATTGAGTCAGTATCAGTATTCCCTTCATTTTATTGGCTACAGGCAGACATCCATCAGTCAGTGTTTACAGGTCAGATTATTATGTTTGGTTGTAAGTAAAGCCCAATTTAAGTCTAACACCAATATTCATTGTATAGTCATTAGAAAATAGTAAAATACATCCATTCCAGTTTTTCAAGAGTGCACCGTGTCATTTATTAAAATGTTGCGTTTTGTCAGATTAACAGTTCAAAGCCTGAACATGTTCAGTTTACAGCAATAAAGACACAGAAAAGCAAGAAATGAATCTACTGGGAAAGCTGCAGGCAGAGAAGAGCTGCTCTTTTTAATCGACCAGGGAATTCAATTATTAATCCTTTTTTTTTTTTTGCACAAAAACATAACGCGGTTAAGTTTCCAGTTTAATTTGCTGCTACTGAAGTAAACTGAAGCCTACAACCAGTCATGTGACAAACTTGAACCAATAATCTCGTGTGAAAGAAGCCGCGGGAGTAAAAGGAAGCTTTGAAAAAACTTCTACAGACTTTTACTATGTGACCAAAAAAGCTCCTGTAGATTTTTGACAATAAAAGCCTAAAAACCATGAGAGGGATTGAACCCTTTGAGCTATCAAGAGGCTTTTAATTTATTATCAAGTCTGCACATGTGAAATGCCGAGATGTTTATCGGAGATGAAATAACAGAGACGCAGTTCTTGTAAATGTTTTTTTTCAGTAAACTAATCTTTACAGAGAATGTAAAGTGCTCTCATTTGTGGAAGCTGTTGGTAATTTTTCAGAAACAGTGATTGGAAACAGAATGTCTGATTCTGACCCAAAAAAAAAAAAAATCAGTGATTAGTTGGAATCAGCTGACTTAATATCAATCACGAAAATACTGTCACTGAATTATTTTCATGGGTGACTGATGGGGGAAGACCAGCAGCTCAAACCGAAGTCAGCAGCCTTCTAAGAACCTTTAGGTGCTTGTGTTTAAGGCAGCCATCGCAAAGGTCTCACTACGTCTCTGGGTTGATAGCTGTAGCCATAGTAACGATCTTCATGTACTGAGTGTAGATGGCTTCGAATGCTTCATCTCTGTGCATCATTGCGCCGAAGACCATGGGCTGCAAGAGAACAGAGGAACATTAGAACCAGGCTTCACATGCAAACACAAAAAGCAAACAGAGCCACGCTTTTTTTTCGGGTGATCGTGGCTCAAAGAGTTGGCAGTTCATCTTGTAATCGGAAGGTTGCCGGTTCGAGCTCCGGCTCCGACAGTCTCGATCGTTGTGTCCTTGGGCAAGACACTTCACCTGTTGCCTACTGGTGGTGGTCAGAGGGACCGGTGGTGCCCCCCAGTGTCCGGCAGCCTCGCCTCTGTCAGTGCGCCCCAGGGCAGCTGTGGCTACAATGTAGCTCACCATCACCAGTGTGTGAATGTGTGGATGACTGAAATGTAGAGTAAAGCGCTATACAAATACAGGCCATTTACCATTTCTATCTGTACATGTACGTCATTCTAGCAGTAAACACGATAGCTTGAAAAGTTTGAATAGAATCCTGATAAAACCCAGAAACTATGATTCTTATAACTGTGGTGTGTTCTAGTACTGTAACATTGTATAAAGATTCAAAATATAATGTCACGCTTGACCTCCGACCTCTCCTTCTAAGTAAACACACTGATCTGAAAGTCAAAGTGATGATAACGTTATGTAGCGCTATTTATTAAAACTGCGCTTCTTCTTATTTTTAAGAAAACAAAATAAACTTAGGACCAAAAACCTTTTACTGATTACTAATTCTACTAAACAATTAAATGGAATACACATGTACTATAGCTGCATCAAAATAACATCAAGTATATTAAAATGGGTATCAACAGGGCAAATTACAAAAGCCTGCTGAGCTGCTTTAGTGGAGGTTTGGGGGTTCACTACTTTCAGATAGATCATATTTACTTAAGTATTGTTCAAAGTCAGCAGTAGAAAAAAAAAGATGTTTAAGAGCCCACAGGTTTAAGCAACAAGCTGCTTAATGATCATACGAAGAAACACGATGCGTTTAGTGGTAACTTAGGGCTCCGTTTGTTGCTGGAAGTCATAATAAATTCTTCAATGGGAGGAAATTATTCTCTTTCAAGGCAGTAAAGACCAGAAAAAGCAAAACGCCACTGACACGTTTTTGGCCCCGACACATTACATCACAAAAAATTTGAACAAAGTGAAGATTTTAAATGCAAAATACTTTAAAAAACAAAACAAAACGGGGTACTGCTACATTATTGTTGATTTTACAACAACCGCTATTAAAAGTTAAACCTTGCTCAGAGAAACCGTTAAATTTCACCTGTACTTTAGTGTGTAACAAATTCATACTGCACAGCATTACTTCTCATAAGTATTGTTGGTACTTTTACTTGTCAGAGTGCATTCTTGCATCTTCTAAATGAGTAAAAACTATTTTAGTTTCTTGGTTATTCCGAACTGAGCTCTTACTTTTTGGGTGGATGGTGTTGCGATGGAGATCCCCATCCCAGATCCGGGCAGCACTGACAAAACTTTGTACTGTGAGAAACAGAGCAGATCAGAGCGAATTCAGACCAATGCAAGTGAAGCACGCGTGTGATAACAGCAGATATGAGCGAACATTACAGACGGTTTAGATAACTGATGTTAGAAACAAGGAAGTAAAAGTTTTTGTTTCATGTTTTGACTCTGTTAAGACTTTTCGAAGAACTACCACTGTGTAGTGAGATGACAAGTTTGCCTTCTTTCTTTTTTAAAAAAAAATTAATTAACTAATGAATAATTTAATTTAATCAAAGACAATCAAAGGTTTACACGAGTTCGTTAGAAACACAAGCTAAAGAGGAAATAACAGCAGGAACTAATCTAACTGAATATTATAACCTGGGAAGCATTGATCATATTCCTACAGCGAACGCTTACCTTCTGGATGTCGGTGATGTCGAGCAGTTTGATGACTTTGTTCCTCTTTGAGGACCCGGACCTGGAGCTGGAGCTCTCGAAACACAGGTAACTGTAAAGACAACTCTGTTATCTCCCACTCCTACAACACTCTGCAATGGTGATTATAAGAGATTATAAGCACCCAGAACATTCACGGCACCCATCCACTTTACTATTCTGCATCCCTCACACCAGACCCTAGTTGTTTGGGGAGGACCCTTCAGTGTTGGTTCTCCTACTCTCTGAAGCCTGATTCCCTCTGAGATCATTCTCAAACACTAGTTTATTTGTCCCCTCCTTACCGACACCTTCGGTAAAGCAACTTTAGGCTGTTGAATCGACTGTTCCAAACTTTACGTTTAAATGTAAAAGCGTCAGATGTAATACTTTAGCAAACACAAGTTCACTGTTTGAACTTTCACACAAAGATGGAACAAAAAACGCTGCAGAGGCTGCGCAAATGAACAACAGTGTTATCGCTCGCTCTGATCACTACTTATAGGTGCCAGACTTACAGGAGGAAACTGTGGGAATAAACGGAGATTCTGTCCAGGTGCCTTACTTCTCAGTGACGTAGAGCACTCCGTTGCGGATGTAGTCTGTCGGTGTTTTCCTGTCTCTGTTGATGAGGCAGCAGCGCCAGCCGCTCTCACACACTGAAACAATCATTACAATAGAAACATTTCTGGTAAGGAAACAGTCGACATCCAAAGTCCTTTCTATAAAACTACATTAGCAAATAGAGAATTTAGCTTTAGATTATTTTATGCATCTGCCCTTTTCAACTATTTATCAGTTTAAATTTACAATAAGATAATAATGTGTGCAAAAAGCGAAGGGTCTGAATCCTTTCTGAATCTACTGCACACAACCACAAAGAATGACGGTCCAGCAGTTCCTTTCTCACCCGTCAGAGGGCGCTCACTCTCTGGCAGGTTAAACACCTCATGAAAAGCTCCTCTCTTGGTGCTGTAGTATCGCCCTCCATCCTCATCCCGATTGACGCCCACAGGAGCTGCTGCGGTGAGGCTGCCTCGGCCCCCAGCAGCTACCACCTGAGCAGGTAGACAGAAGCAGGCACGAAATTTGCAAATCACTACAAATAGCAACGTCTTAATCTTCCCCGCAGTCAGGTGTATAGTGCATTTTCACAATCACTTCTTGCTTTACATTTTTCTTCTGGTAAGACGAACTTTCTTGTAGCTTATAATGGTCTGGAACATCAGTTCTTCTCAGATGTTTCTTTGGACACTGGCTGCTTTTTACTCATTTTCAGTGCAGTCCTGGTACGTGACTGTTTTCACTGGAATATGTTTCTGTTAAGCCATCTAACGCTGATGTATGAATCCTTGAAGCATAATAATAGCACCCGATACAATGGATGAACCACCGTTGTGTCTCCACATAACAGACAACTTAGCAAAGACCTAATTCCATATGTGACCTTTAAGCATTTTGTTATGAGCAGCCCGGCACAAAAACAGTAAACAATTATTGGTTTCAAATTGTTCTTGACATAATCACGTTGGGAACGAGTTACAACAGCGAGTATCTGAAAAACAAGGGAGACCCTCTGTCATGGTTCGAGGCCCCATATTAGCCTGCGATATTGGCAATCTTGTTAAAACGAATAGAATTACGAACACAGATACTCTGTAACACCTGCTCGTCTATCAAAGTTCAGGCTGTGAATAAATATTAGGTATAAATGAACTTTTAGGCTGGTGAGAATTGTACACGCTCAGTTTTCGCTTTATATTTTGTATTTCAGTCATCGTGTTTCCTAGCAAAATACGAAGAAATAAGGGGTGGCTCGAGACTTTTGCACAGCACTGTTGCCATGCACCTGAATTCGGAGATGAGTCAACAGCTCACCTGTTGCAGGTGAGTTCACAGCTGCTCGACAGCCACATTAAAACGATCCATCAGCATTTTCACGCCATATTAAGTATCCAAAGCTCTCCGTACTGGTAACGTTTGTCCCGAGTATGGCTACAACAACATTTCAGATGAAAAATAACAACCGTGACGGGAAATTCTACTTGTTTTTTAAAGCTCTGTATGAAACAGCCTCAATGTGTCTCACCATTTCATTTTTAAATTTCCAATTTTCAGGATTTCTAGAAGACGTAAGACAAAAAAGTTTTCCTAAAATACTGCTACAAAACTTTTCCACGTTTCCACCCAAAAACAGCATAAGTGTCTTATGTTTCCTTCTTTACTACAAGAAACCTTTCACCGACCCTTACTGTAATCATCACACAGCTTTTAGATGATTTAAGCTGCTACATCTCACACACACACACACACACACACACACGAATGTGCTCAGGTATGCTGGAAGGCAGACTGAAATTCAGTACATTTGCTGATAACAAACGTTAACTGTGTCTGTTAACACTGGGTAGGATACATCCGTCAGCAACATTAAAAAAAAAACCTCTCCTCAGGACCTCATTCAATAAAAACCGCTGTGACGAGTTGTAGCAAAAACACTTCTGAGATGCTGCCAGAAGATTCGGTGGTGTCAGAAGCATGAGCAGAAGGTCACGACCCCGCTGAACAGCCCATTTTAACCTCCTACCTTCCACCAGGTCATTCACAGCCTGTCTGGGGTTAAATATTTGGGGGGTGTAATTTATATCTAATTGCAATTACTCTGGAGCACAAATGTAACATCTTCAACTTTCTTTAGCACGGGGGCTTAAATACTCAAAAAATGCCAACCTACTGATAGCGGCTGAAACACCCAATGAATCCAAGGTCCACTACTGAAGACGTGTCCGAAAATTTCAATATTATAATCTAGATCAGATCTCTAATCCATAAAGGAAACGTAAAAAAATGGGTGATTAGTTTGTGATAAAAGACCGAACAACCATGTGACGTTGAGGCACACACCGATGGTAACGTTTCTGGGCTGTCTTTCCTCACAACAGCCGTCCCCCTCAAGACTTCCTCCATTTGAAGCAATGCATTATCAGGGATTACAACATCTAGTCCTTTTACTGAATAATATAAAAATCTACCTGGGCTGTAATAACTATTTTACGATTAGAAAAAGAAGACAAAAGAACTTTATTTATTCTTACCTGAACTCTGGCATTAGATCTCACTTGGAGGTGCACTGAAACATTCGTTCCAGATCTACATTTGGTGAAAGGGTAAAGCTAAAGGAAAGGTCACAGGGTCACCTGATTATAAAGTGGGGGAATCTGACTAGCACACTAGGTGTAGTGTTATGTGTCGGGACGTCCCACTTTAAGAGGATTTTAACCAGATAGACAGACCAACGCTTCAGCGGCTGATTGGTTACAGCCGGTGATGTCAGTCCAAATATCTGATCACAACTCTCACCACAGCACACACTATGGGCCTCTACACTGCGATTGTAACTATAACACACACACACACACACACACTCCTACCTGTTCACACTCAGACAGCTTGGAGAGAGAAATACAACCAGACCAGTAAGAACCAGTAACAAGCTGATCCAGTCTCTGCTGGTTTTCCCAGCCTATGATCTCACTACTGCAAGCTTTTGTCCTTTATGTCATGTAACTGACGCAGGCTGACATCAGCCCGGCGCTGACATCTCTGAGCGTAGATGTATTCAGGAGTTTGGACTCACCCGTCGGCCCAGCGCGGTGTTGCTGCGCTCTTTCAGCTGCAGGTCGGTGGGTAAATTTGTCCAGATGATGTAGGGGGTGTCATAGCGCTGCCTCAGCTTGGGACAACTCTTAAAGATGAAGTCAATAATGAAGAACTTGATACCTGCATATACACCTGAGGATAAAAGAGTAAAAATCTTTTACAGTGCATATATATGACAAAGAATATGGATATATGGTTACCATATATACCATATATGGATATATATGGTATATGGAGCTGCTAAGTAATGGATGGATTGCATTTATAGCGCTTTTCAATTCCACTATTCATCCACACACTGGTGGAGGCAAGCTAAACAGAAGCGAGGCTGCCATATCGCGCCGTCGGTGTCTTGCCCAAGGACACAACGATCAGGACAGAGAGCTGGGGGGGGTCGAACTGGCAACCTTCTCGTTACAAGATGAGCGTCCCAACCCCCTGCGCCACGGTCGTGATGCAAAGAGGAAGAAGACTCATCGGTGTTTTGAAGAAAGAAATGCAGAATAGTGCTGTGACCAAAGAGGATGCTAGAGACTCGTTAGGACAGAGCCACACGAGCTGCTGGAAGGCTGAAGGAAGCAGCAGCATTCCTGCAGCATAGCTGCCACACTGCCACAATCCCCAGCAGGAACGTTCATTTCCATTAATACTTCTCAAGTAACTATAAGGTTCCTTCAAAATGAGCATCTACATTCTTGGACTTGTCTGAAATCTGTATCCCATGATGCAGGTCTACACGCCTTTTTAAACACACAGTAATCAGGAAGAATCCCAGCAACATCTGGCCTGTTATATACACAGCTGTTTTCACAAGTCTACTGGATTCCTCACGTTTTACGGAGCACATGTGAACACAGACATCCGATGCATTACACCCTTTGTGTGCTGCACAGCTAATATTTCAGTGTATTCTCTTCTAGTGAATGGGCATCATATGTGCTGCCTACTGCACGCTATCCATGCAACTCCCTCTGCTAACCACACTCAGTGTTTCCAGTGTCATCATCTTTAAATGGGACTATGTGCTGTTGTAATTATATCGTTAGATTATGAACATTTTGAACTTTCGAATATTGTCACTTTGTCCCCAAAGAGCTCATCTGAAAGCAATAAAAAACCCTTAATATTAGGTGCAGCCCTATATTCAGTGAATTTAGGAAGGTATGACTGGAGTCAAACTTTGGACATACTACATTTATGTTCAGCGCTCACATAGTTGTGTTTCAGACATGTGCAGAGACAGAATATCCAGTCACCTTCCTTTATTGGATCGTGTATTTCTTTTGAATTTATTGAGAACACTGCAGAGATTTAAATCTCACTAAGGGGGGAAAACGATAACGCAGAAGTTGATCAACTGATGTAAGAATCCTTGAAGCAACCGAGTTTTTTTTTTTTTTTTTTACCTATGATGAATCCCAGCAGTTTGTACGGCAGCAGGCATGAGGAGATGAAGGCCAACCACAGACCAACGTACAGCTTCTGAGTCAACTCTGGCTGAACCCACATGAAAAGACTACATAGACACACACACACACACACACACAGTATAAAGAAACACTGTAAATGGACGACCAATTCTTTCTGAGCTGAAACATTAAAGCGTGTGTAAAAAAAGCTTACTTCTTTATTTTCTCCAGGATGTTGGCCATCCTTCCAAACAGATTCTGTAAGGACATAACAATGATAATTAAACGTGGAACTATTTGTTACCCAAGGCCTGTCACTGTCCATCACATTTCACCTGAGCTTTCTGAGCGACATCCAGAACCAGCTGGAACTTCTCAGACACAGTCAGGTCTTCCTTAGGAGGCTCCTGAAAAAAACAAAATGAGGCTCTTGAGCATCTGTTTTTAAAGAACTTAACTCAGCAGTATTCCTGTATTTGAAAACACTTGTAAAGGCAAAACATATGCAGCAGGTGGAGGTGTTAGACTGTCTGATCAGTAGCACTCTCCTGTGGCCATTTGAGACATAATGCCAGTATTTTGTGGGTAATTCAATAATAAAATGTTTAGTATGAAGGGAAAAATAAGTCAAAAAAACTTGACTGAATATGAGGAGGAGGCCAGAATAAAGAGATTTCTCACCACTGGCTCTGAAACTTCAGGTACAATGCTCCACTGGATCCTCCAGCCTCTAAGTGCAGAGAATCATGGGAACATAAAAGATAATAATAATAACATATAAGGAACTTACTTCCCTAGTATGCTGTTCTGACCAATCATTGCCCTTAAACGTGTCTTTATCACGACACATTTCAGGGTCCCTCATCAGACCACACATTCAGATATTCAACAAAATCCTGCAATAAACTTTTGCTCATATTGAACAGCTCTGATCAGTCATCTGATCATCAACCGACTGGCACTTTAACCCTTTTAGATTCTTACAATGGCCAGTATGTTGACTTTAAGAGCAAACTGTTCACTTAACACACGACCATGACATATGAATGTACTGATAAGATGAGACAAAAGTAAGTAAAACGATGCTAACTACTAAATTTGCTCTAGATTTGCCAGACAAACAGGTGTTCCTGTACTACACGTGTCATAAATTGAAGACTCTACTGAAGCCATTTTCCTAATAATTCTAAAAGTAAACAATAACAAATCTGTCCAACAAGTTTAAAAGAAACGA
>VUQR01017544.1:0-15743 GCA_015108515.1 Hemichromis elongatus
TCAATTGTCCAAGCGCTTTTTGCTTGATTGTTTTTACAAGCTGAATTATTGCTACTTGTAGAAGACACACAAAAAGTTAACCTGACTGGATAGGATACTGGGAACTACTGCTGCCTACAGGTTTAGCATGTCAATGAATGTGCTTAACAATGCCCTTATGCAGTTACGTGTGGACGGACTTTTTTTTTAAAAATGAGGTGGTGTGGACGCAAGTTTTTTCAGGGGCGGATATTCGTTTTTGAAAAAACTATTTAAAGCTACGTGTGGACTAGGCCTTAGTGTTGATTGTGCATGCCCAGAGGAACGCAGGATAGTTAATTCAACTTCATTCTGAATGTCTTCTTGTAAATTTGACCCTTCTAGACACATTTTCTTTTGCACTGTTTTCAAACTTCCAACTGTATTTTTTTCCTGAGCTTGAAAACGATCGTCTTTCTCATCTCCAGGCACCATGTGTCAGCAAGATCGGACAGTCATTTTTAACATGGTTAAGCGGCCTTCTCTATTTAACTTAGTTCGCCATTCTCTTCTTGAATGAGCTTTAAGCCTGAGGCAAAGCAGCTGTCAGACTGCTCCTTCAAACTGTGTGTATCGCCCACAGACACTTATACACATGCTAACACAGCTAGCATTTCACCTAGATCATCGCTAATTAGTGTGTCACCAGATTGTGCTCACTACTTGGCCTCATTATGGCACATTCTCCCCCAAACACACTTAAAAAAAAAGGAGCAGATAAATAAAAAGTAACAGCCCCTAGAGGCAACAGCGTTCTACTATAACACATTTTTAAAGTTCCTCTGCCAGTGGATGTCAAGATATCATTCTCTGTTTGATTGTTTATTGTGTTGTGTTTGTAGATGTGTAAGATAAATGGATTTCCATGTGATCCACATGTGTTAAGCGGATAGAGAAACTGTTGTTACCAACAGCAATTGGTATTGGTATTGATTTTTTGGTCCAGCGGTGACAGAGGGGCTGCTGTCTACCATCTCCTATCTGCTCCGACTGCCCGCTGCTTGATGATCCTCACCACAGCTTTAATAACCTGCATCAATGCTTCATTAAGGCCCCTTTAATTGACTTCTCCTTGATCATTTGTCAACATTTTTTTTAATCTTAACCTGTGTTTTTGTATTGTTTATCAGGATTAGTCCATGAGGAAAAATAAAGGGGTTTTATTTGTTGTGACCTGAGAGCCATATTGAGCTGGGCCTTTCTTTCCCTGTCAGGATGAATTGGATGTTTGCAGTCACATCTTGGTTTTAGTTTCAATTACAATAAGTGTAAAGTGATATTTCCTTAAGGATATCCCTCCGATTTTTCTGGCTGCAGTGAGACGATGATGGGAGCGCAGTGGCAGATGGAGCGGCCATGCTATCTGAATGAGCTGCTGTTGGAGTCTGGAGAGCTTATGGTAAATGGAATAAATTGTAGGATGAAGTTCAAAGCCTCCATCAGCACTAACAATGCAGCAGTTCTCCGCAATTATGGGGTCACTATAAAAATTAACACCGTGACAAGAACTTACAATCTAAAATATTTCTCTGACAGATTAACCTTTGTTTGGATATTGCTCTCTAGACCAGATTTGTTACACAGTGATTTAGTTAGAAATCATGCCAGACTTACTATGAGAACATGTGCATAAAAGCTTAAAGGAAATTAATTTACATGGCATTTATTTCCTATTTATGTGTAAATGTTTCAGTCAATGACAGTGACGCTAACACATAATAGCAAATAACTGCTAAAATTTCGTGCCTGCTGTATATGAACACAAAAACGAAGTGTTTTTTGAGAATTTGCTACAAATGTCATTTTCTCTTGGGCTTCTGCTGGAGGAAATGCCATCTGATTATTAAAAATGAAGAGTTGATCCCCTTTGGCAGCATGAGAATACTCAGGATTGGCATAGTTGCAAAGTTGTCATTTGGACTTATGGTGGCGTGATCTGCTCCTTCGTCGCCAAGTGTTTGCTCATGGGATGCCATTGTGTCGTTGGGGTTTTTACCTTGTATCATTAAGAGCATAGAGACGAATTTTTTTCTTTGAACCAATGCTATATAAATATTTTAGCCAATAAGACACTCCATCCAGAAGAGGGACAAGTGTTTGCTGAAGTTTAGATTTTGGTTTTATATTTTATATTAGTTTTGTTGCTAGTAAGTACAGCAGTAAAATACTTTCCAAAAGTGTTGCAGCTATTGGTTACGCAAATACTTTTTGAAAGTGAATATCTGTGGCTAGAAGTGTCTTTAATGTAAACATTTTCCTTACGCAGATTACATTAAATATTGGGCCTGCTAACTACATTAACAACTTCCTAGCTTCCAAATCTTCTTAGACTGAGGCTTGTTTTTCCTTTTTTGTAGGCTTTATGATGATTTCAAGTCAGTTGTGATAGACAGTGATGGAAACATGGTTCACCCTACAACAGCTGCTAAGACCAGCTTCATAGATGGTTCTGTAGAACAAACCTGAAGAGAGATCTGTGACTCTTTCTTTCTGTCACTGACCGGAGTTCATGACCATAGATGAGGGTTGGAGCGTAGGGCAACTGGTAAATTGAAGTTGTGCCAACACCATTTTGATATTTGATACATCTATAAATATTATTCTGGTTACTGTTACCATTTTAAATACTAAGTATAAGAAGATGAAGAGAAAAAGAAGATATTAGGATGAATTAATTACAGTAAAATATTTTACCACCAATTGTTTTTTAAAAAAAAAAAAAAACAGCCTAGCATGACCCTGTCTGTGTAGCGTTTGCATTGGAGTGTGTGGTTCACCACCTCTCTGTAACCCTGTGATGTAACGGCAACCTGTCCTGCCGCTCAGTTCAGCTGGGATAGACTGTGGCACCCAGAGGGCTCTAAACTGGAAGAGCGGTTAAGAAAATAGATTGATAGTTGGGTCTCTAAGAGATGAATCACACAGAATTGCAGATGACAAGAACTGCATAAAACTCGCCTGTAAGGACCTTTAAAAATGGACTAACATCTTCAGTAATGGATTGTCAAATCAAATGAACCTTTCTAATGGTGGCTTTTGAGTGAAGCCACCATTAGAAAAGAGAGAGCTGCAACTTCCAGGAAGTTGCAACTCTTTTTTTCCCCTCATAGTCTATTTACCTTGAATTACCCTTTGTATCCTGGCAGGCTGTGCACAGAGGAACTAGAGTGGATTTTGGGTAGCTTCAGCACCTCATGTGAAAAGGGGATAAGGCTCTTTGGCTGAACCTACATATGCAGTCTGACAAGTCTAATCTGCTGGACTTTAAATTCATCAACAAGACAACTTATTCTTCTCCAGTCAATTTAAGGTAACAAGAAACATGTCGAGGCTGACATCATGTATGAGTCACCTGCTTTCTTACCATCATGCCAATGTATTCCCATTTAAACCCAGCTCCTAAGATATAAAGAAATATCTTATATAAGACATTCTTTGTAATTACAAGTTTTGTGTACATATTTTTCCCAGCTCCGTGAAACGTTGCTTGGGTTACATGTGCAGGATCTTTAAGTGCAGAGTGCACATTATAGTTTGGGTTTTGTCAAGTTCCACTTCCTTTAACCCTTTAAAGTCACCAGAGCATATTTTTACATTATTGCATGCTGTAGGGCCGTTTTGGAGCATTTCAAGTTGTTATACTTCAATACAACCATTATATCCCAAATATATTAATATGTATGCTTTAATAAAACAGATTTGTCACTGATAATCTAATATTGGTAGAACCAGTAAATTAAATACTAATAATACTACTAATGTTAATTATTCAAGCCTAGATTGTCACTTCAGTTCCCACAGCAGTTTCCCAAAAATCTCCAAGAAAAGATCTGGTATATGCTGTTGAAGGGAATAAACAGAAATCAAACTTCTGCAAAAAAGTTCTCTTTCTCATCAAATGATGGTGCGTTTAAAAAAAAGACAGCAGATTTCTGTATCTACATATTGCTGGATGCAAGTGAAAACAACATACAGCCACCAGAGGTTCATTTTCTCAGTACAGAGAAAGTAGATAAGAGATATAAAAGTTTAGTCAAAAACTCAGCACTCTGTTTGTGGCTTGCTAAGCTGCTTGTCATCCGCAGATGTTGACTACCAGAGCAGAGCAGCTTGACAGCTGAAGTAGTGCATGTAGTTTTAACAGTCAAAGTGGAAACAAAGCAATAAAAAATCCCAAAGCAAGCATTTTCCTCAAATACCACCATTCAGCGAAAGTTTTCACAAACCACTCCGACCATTTCGTTAAAACCTACCCATAAAAGTGTCCCACTGGCAGGGAGGCATTACCTTCTCAAATAGCTTCAGCTGACAGGACTACCTATTATATAAAACAGAAGAGAAAACAGCTTACATCAGCCTGGTGATTTGTGTGTCAGTTTATCTCATTTTATGCGTGGAGATGCGCGCTCGATGCCGTTCCAGCTCATGGATGGTTGACACGGACAGATGTTAGATGTTAGGGTACTACCATTTCCAAGCCACATGTGAGACCAATTTGTACTTACTGTAGTCTCTTCTTGCATGCAACATCTGATGCCTCATTGAATTTTTCACGTCTGTGTGCATATGTGTGCATATCATTGCTAGCACATTCAGAGAGGCAAGATAGTATATAAAGAACAATCGGGCAGGCTGCTAACATTTGACCCACCTATGCAATCCTTCCCCAGAAAGGACATACCTCTGTATGCATCATTGCTGGGCATACTAAGAGGTGCTCTGACCTTGGGCTTTTGCTATATGTTGAGTCACATTTACCGACAGAATGCAAACACAGATGGCTGTTCTAAAATCAAGATGTGTACACAAATATAGAAAATGTAAGCAATGAGCAGTGACAGCATCTGTTGTGTAATCAGACCCTATTTAAAGTTGCAACCTTTATTAAGGCGTTCTTTATGGCGTGTATATATATTTATTTGTGTGTAAGCCTGTGTGTGTGTGTGTGTGTGTGGCACATTAGTTTCTGTCTGCATTTTGTTTTATTCTCATGGTCTCACGAACTTCAAATATTACTGATCATTTGTAGTTTGAGACCAGTTGTCAGGATTTCCTTTTTGTTTCTGTATTTTCTGAAGCTTGTTGTGGTTGTTTGAAGCCATCTTTTTGCATCTGGAAAATCCATCTCCCTGCAGTTTTAGAGCAAATTAAATGGAAACTCGGCTGGGTTTGTACATCAAAGTCTGTTTTGAGTTTTTGGTGACTGGAACTACATTTGTGCAAAAAAAAAAAGCTTCTAAACCATTTGTAGTTTCACAGAAGTCTGACAGCTTGCCTCAACTGAGTCACTGTTAGTTGGAAATAAGACAACATATATGAAAATATACATTGTGGCCTTTTGTAATTAGATAGAGTTGAACTGACTGAATCTCAGAAGGCTTGAGTTTGCATCACTTACTGCCAGCATTGCTCATCTAAGATCTCACTCACATTGGACTAGAGACCAGTTGGCAACCTCTGGTTGCTAAAGAAAAATAAGTATTCAACAACCAGTTTGCGATTAGAATTGTTCACAGAGAGGCACTGCACCTAAGATCTCTTTGTCATTGTTCAGTCTCTGGCATATTTCTGCCTTTACCTGTAATTTGCATGGAACTTGTCTGTAAACACTTGCTAACTAAGCTGAGCTAGCTCCTAGCAAAAAAGGTAAAGCAGCTGCACCACAAGGACAGATGTGTTTGAATATTTAAAGGTTTATTTTCCATTATGAAGGGGCTTCAGCTAGCTTTAGAAGTGGTAAGCGGGTCTCTAAGAGGCAGGTAGAAGAGCGGTATTAATCCTTATCATCTAAATAAGAAAAAAAGGCAAAATAAAACGATGCACTGCTCCTTTAAGTGTGCTTTGCTTAGTCAAAAATGCTAATAATAAAATGAGATGAGCAATTTGGGGAATGAACACGTCTCATCCATTTCTCTGAGTTATTCCACAACTTTAGTGGCTTCTTCAACCACGCAGTCTTACCCCCTCACAATGAGTCTTTGCAGCACAATTTAGAGTCATGTACTGTGTATAATTCACATTAATCTTTTTCTAAGTTGGATTTTCAGCTTGACTATGTCTGCACACCAACTTTTCTGATGAGGATTCAGGGTGTCCTTGCAAATCGTACCTCCTCCATGAAATGCCGTAATAAGGCTTTAATGAAGTGAATATTTTTTTCCACGCAGCCTCTCCTTATTTTTTTTATTATGAACATCAGTAGCTTTAAACATCCTACGATATTGCACCCTGTCTTCGTGCTATATTTAACTATCAATCCCTGTACCTGCTGACTGGCAGTGGAGTGTGGATACTGTGGGGTTGTGGGCGGAGGGATGGGGTGGCGTTCAACCAACAGTTAGCGCCACATAAAGCCTTTATCACACCTAAACGGCTCTGTCTTCCAAAGCCACAGCGAGATAAGCGCTGCCCATTCATCTGTAATGATGTGGAAGGAAGAAGGAACTGAACTTGTGAGAAAAAGGCTAACTGTGACACATGGCTGAAAATGGTGGAGGTCCAGTGGGGTTTGCTCATGCTTTAAAATCATGCATGAGCCTCTGTTTACTTTTTTGTTTTTTATTAGCTTATCATACATGTTTTGTTTTAGGCCTTTTTTGTCCTGTGATTATTGGAAAGATGAAAAAATAAATTGGGGCAGCAAAAACCCAGTGTTCAGAGTTTCATAGCGTTTTAGAGTTCAAGTTCAAAATATTTCTAATTTTCTGAAAGCATGTAAAGGCAGCAAATGGCTTTAACTCTTATGTAATAATTCTAAAAGTATGCAGTTTGCATCCCATTTACCTGTTATAATTTTCATTGAATTAAGTTTTATCTTGGGAAAGAAACGCAAGCATCGTCACACATAAAGCGATTATTAACATCCAGATGTATTTCAAACAGATATCTATTAAATCCAAATTCGTGTTATTTTCCTAAATCATATGTTCATTTCATCATTGCTCTACGATGTTACTCTCCCCATCTGCATTTGATTCACATGTTGTGTCTAACGTATGTGACGCGTAACCAAACGGTCACCAAACGGTCATCAAACGAGTCAATGAGTCACCACCAAATACAGAAAGAAGCATTTTAAAAGGCATTGCTAATTTATGTAACACAAATTCACTACACTGAATTTCATTATACTTTGTACTGTTAACAAAAGACATTTAGAATATTAAAGACAAGAACCTAGCAGTTCCCTACGAGCAAGGAAAAAGAGAGGAAAAAACTTCCATTTAACAACATTGAAAACCTGGAATTCTAACTACAGCCTAAATGCGTCAGGAAGCCATCGCACAACATGTAGAAACTGCCCAGATAAATTCAAGACTTTTCAGAGTCTTTTCAGACGACATACATAAGGCGCACTCTCCTCTGAGTATTTTCCCATCTTACTACCATAGCGGTGAAAACGCAGCCTTAAAATATAAGGGAACATTTTAAATAAATGCTAGCCACATGTTTATTAGGTTTAAATGGGTACAGTGGTCAATGGTTTTCACCCTGACTAGAACTATTAAATGTAGAGCTAGCATGACACTTATTCTGAAAGAGAACATATAGTGTATAGCCATGCTAGCTGCTCTGGCTGCTAAGGACAGCAGTGTGTTGAGCTAAGTCATGCTAATGTTTGGAAAATGCAGTTTTTATTATAGCAAACATACTTGATTACTGTTATAGTATGGACTGGCTAAATAACTCTGACTTAAATACCGATGACATACTGTATAATATCTGGTTTAAGTTCCGTGAAATAGTTAGCACAAGAGTGCATCCCGCTGTGTATCTTGCAGCCTTTTAAACAGCCTGAGCTTTTATTCACATGCTTTTACTCAAATCTGCAACCTGTCTGTGTCTTCCAGGTTTGACTGGTATCCCAGCTGTAGCTCTGGACCCTTCAGGAGCTCCAAAGCGGAAGACAGATGAGACCACAGAGTCTTCTGGAGAATGCTGTCTGGCCCTCAACCTCACCATGGCGCTCTAGGAACACCGTTAACTTGCCCCCTTCCACCAATCCTCTTTTTGCCTTTGTCATCCCCCATATCCCACCGAGTTTGTGATCCCTCTCTGCTCCTAGCTGAAGTCCCTTTGATATGAGTACAAGACCTTTTATTTTGGAAATGTTGTTTTTTCCATTCAGTGCTGCCAGCCACCAGGGCTATGGTGGGAAGTGTCACTCTTCTACTCAGCAGGTCGCTAATCACTGTCTGGTGTGGCTCTTGGGACTAGTGCTGCACCTGACACTTTCCTCGTGTCAACGAGTTGACCTGAAACACCCCATAGTATCCACGAGTTACGGAAAGGTCCGTGGTATCAGGAAAGATCTCAACAATGAAATCTTGGGCCCAGTGGAACAGTATTTAGGTGTGCCCTATGCCACCGCACCTATTGGCGAGAGGCGCTTCCAGCCTCCTGAAGCCCCAGGTTCCTGGCAAGAGATTCGCAATGCCACTCATTTTGCGCCTGTGTGTCCCCAAAATGTACACGGGGTCCTACCTGAAATCATGTTACCAGTGTGGTTCACAGACAACCTGGATGCTGCAGCCACCTATGTTCAGAACCAGAGTGAGGACTGCCTTTACCTCAACATTTATGTCCCCACTGAAGACGGTGAGTCCATAATGTGAGGCATAACTTGTATTACACGCAAGTGGAAATTCTTGTGTTGACTGTCTCTGTCGGCGAATTCTCATTGATAATTTGCATCGGTTTGTGTCACAACTGTATCACAGAGAAAGAACGGATTGTACTTTTCTTGTCATTTTCAAATTTTATACTCTGTGTAAGTACTCCACAGAATCGTGTCAGTTTGATAAACTTATCTGGAACGTATTCAGAGGAAGATAAGCCAAAAGAGAATCAGGAGATTTCCAAAGAAGGTCTGTTTGAATTACTGTTGATTGGGCCTAATTGTTTATAAATGTTAATGCTGCAACAAAGTTATGTTTTACTTTTATTGCTCATATGCAACTCATTTTCACATGGTTGGACGGATGTCATTCGATTTTAAAAACATTTTAGTTGCCTATTATACTATTTTTAGCAGCACTGTATTATGATATCCTTTAGCTTAACTGATGCTCATTTGTTTCCAGCCATTTTCTTAACATAGGGTCACAACTGTCATTCTGTGAGAGGAGGGTATCACGCAGGAGTGTTCACCAGTCCGTCACATGGCTAACGCAAAGAGACAGAATCACATCTTCACCACTTAAACTAAATGCATGCCTTTGGAGCGTGGGAGGAAACCCATTATGCACAGGGAGACCATAGAACCTTTGCAGTCTAAAAACTTTTATGAAAACTTCATGTTTCTTTTTTTTTCTGAGTTTTTGTTGACGTGTAATCATGCTATTTTTTAAATTGAAATTACTGTTGTCTAGAAGGCCAAATCACTTAAAGGTAAGAAAGAAAAGAGGTAACATAACCACACCACATTTATTGACTATTTCATGGTAAATAAATATATTGATTGATTAAGTAACTAAGGAGAGCAACCAGGCAAATGATCTTAGTTGTCCTCCTTCAGGTTTGTATCTGGCCTTTGTGGGTCTCAACAGAAAAAACAGAGATTTCCTTCTTCTTTCACTTCCATTTAGTTTTGAAAAACTTGTAAGTGTTAACCAGTGTTACTAAGATAATCAAACCAAAGAATCCCCTGTAGCCACAGAACTGTCCTTCACAGTATGACTTTATACCATTCAGGTGTTTTCAAAAGAAGGTAACTCTAACTCCACTGCAATTATGAATGGGACAGTACTGTCAATACTGTTAGCACTGCTTTTTCAATAATTAATTCCCACTTAATGTCTTAACAAAAACATCGACACTGTTAAAGTCACACTCAGTGTGGTTGCAACATAACATCACAACACATCAAATGATACTGTTGCAACAATTTTAACAGTGGTTAATACCTTGTGCAATGAACTTGCAGTCTCGTTAGCTTTCAAACGGTTATTTCAAAAACAAGGACTAGGTCTGCCATATTTCAGCTTGTGTCAAGATGGTGATAAAACATTTATAAGATAGACTCCGTCTGCTTTTAGTTTGCTAATCAGTCAGGTTGGCAAGATTAACAAATTGCTTAATCTTAAATATCTGTTGTTATCTGTTTCAAATACTTAAGTCAACAGCCAGAACCTCATCAATTTGAAACAAAAATTCAGCAATACACGAATAGTGACATAATTGCTGCAGGATAGCGATTAAACAGCAAAATGTCGTAGGTGCTCAGGTGCTTTGCATTTTATAGATTTACTACCAGACAGATCGAGGCGAGTTTGCTGTTGCAAAGAGACGTGTCACGAATGAGTTGCCCGCATCGGTGCAGACTAACTCAGAATAACTGTAACGTGTTCTCAAACTGTCTGTGTTTATACATTAGATGGCATTTATTTCCAAACCTTTAACAACCTGCCCGAGAACAGCTGCAGTCAGTCTTAGTCTCACCACCACTGTTTGGAGATAGTTTGCCTTCCACCAGGCAACCTGTGTAAGCCCTCGACAGTGATCACCCAAAGGTTGAGGGTGTTGCATTCTCAACATATCGGTCACTGTGACTGTTTGGATCTTATTGCCAAATGCGAAAAAATTCCACACAATCACTGATTTTTGCTAGTTCTATATGTTTACTCTAGCATGACTGAGCTATTAGCTCATCTCTCAATTGATGTCCCTTACTTTACAGGTTGCTCCAGACAGTTAAGAGTCTACATATAAAGACAATATGATTGACCCTTTAATCGTCAAACATATACCTGTATTAAAATTAACCTGTATGATATTTAGCTCTGAGACTGACATTCACACTGTCATTTAAAGAAGTATCTCATGCATTAATAGGAACTTTGACCTCATACTTGCACTGCCAATCTGGCAATTTTTTATTAGGTTATTAAAATATATAGCAAATACAATACACTGCCAAGCACAACCTTGTTTACTCCACATGGACTACCTGGGTGTAGTTCTTGCATTAATGTTCCAGCGGAGAGCGTTTGTGAAAGCAGATGGGCAGGTAAGAGATAACAGGATCAAAGTCTGACTTTGGAGGCAAAGCATATGCTGGTGATGATAGTGAGCAAGGCTAATGATAAAATGTTAAAAAGCCTATGATTAATGGGTTCACCTGAGAGTTACCTGAGAGTATTCAAGCAAAACACATGTTTATGCATTACAGCTGCTGCAAATATATAAAGTCTAGCCCTATTATTAGTCTAGAGTGTTGTAAAACATCCTTCTATTTCAACAATGAAGCTGGAGTTAAAACTTATATATTATTGATGAGTTCTCCATGCCCCCACCCCCCCCAGAAAAGATGTCAATGTTAATTTCAAGTGGAAAAAATGAGCATTACATTAGCGTAGTAGGAAGCGATGACAGAGAATTGATTTAAATTCCTCATAACACGATGGAAAGTGTGCATATAAGGACAGAATTGGAGATCATAGCTGTGAAATATGTAAACTATATACATGTATTTATAGAAAGGATTATTTAGACTTTTCTGTGTTATTCCCATGGGGAAAGGTGTGCAAATGAGTGAGACAGATTTTACATGTAGCCCTGTCTGCTTGTCAGAATCTGTCACTTATTGTCACGGGTCACCACTTACACGAGGCCAATGCCTTCCCCAAGGATATGTTTTGCCTTGTGTGTGAGAGAGAGAGAAATAGAGACGAGAGGAGAGGGATATGCCCCAGGAATCAGATACATATTACACATATTACTGCTGTCACAATCTCTCAAATTGTTTACATGATGTTAAACTATTGGTTTTATCGGATGGAGCAGGTTTTTTTTAAGTCTTTCATTATGACATTTACAGTTTTATTATAATCTGAGATCACATTTTTGGGATCAAATCCTAAGGGTCACTCACTTAAAAACGTTAAAACAAAAAGATCAACCACAAACAGCATCCATCCTGATGTCACGAAACGGTTTTTGGCCTCACTGATCATCTCTGCCTGTAGACTCTTAGTGATGTTTCAGCCAGACTGAGCTTTTTATCTACAGGAGTAGGTTTGTTTTCTAAAGTGATGGTCAAGCATGTATAAAGGTTGGCTGCTGGGGCTGTATTGTGCTGTGTTTGGCAACGAGGAGTTGCATTCCCACGCACAGCGGATATAGGTGGGCCAAAATGAATTGGCAGCACAAATTCATAAAGAGCTTTTAGACTTCAACGTTATGTAGTATCCTCTAGTCATGCACCTTCTGACTGGGATTTTTTATTTCATACCCAGAAATACTCTTTCTCTTTCTGACCATGTTCTTCATGTGATTGGTTGGACACGAAGAAGCCTTCTTTTCTTTCTGCATCCGTTCACCCCTCCTGCTCTCTCTCCTCCCTAAATCCATCCCCTACCCCTTCTCCTCTGCTCTCCTCACTCCTCCATCTTTATGCAGATGGCGGTAGAAGGGGTCACTGTTCTGAATGCAAATGAGCTCAGTGCCCTTCCCCAACAGGCCACTGTGTAGCCTGCTACTTCTTCAACTTTGTAGAATCATGTAAATAGCATAAATGTTTTCCCCGATTGAACAGTGAGATTTGTACTCTCACTTTATCTCTCTTTTGTTCTCTACCACCTTCTCTAGTGTTCCACCCTAAGTCTTAGCATTTGGTCAGACTGTCAGGCAAGAGCACTGTCTCATCGCGTTTCCTATTTCCCCAAGACACTCCCCAGCCAAAAGCCTGAGATTCTTCATTTTTATTACCGCTAGAGCAGCCATTTACCGTGCTCTTTATTAAAAACCATATTTCAGGAGGCAGGACAGTGGAGGCAAGAACGGAGCTGGAGGCTGGGGCCACAGTAGAAGAGATAGAGAGCAAAAGGATAGGACTGCATGAGCTAGAAGCTGCAGGAAGTGGGGGTGTTGAGCTGAAGCTGTGTCTGACACCTTGTCAAGCAGACAGGCCACCACAGACATGACATACTGCAGCTTCATCCCGATTACTGCACTGAGGAAATGGAGAGGGACGGGAGACAGCTTGCGTACTGGCCACTAGCTCACTGAACCGAACAGAAACGCTGTCGACTGAGAGATGGAGCTGCATTAGGTCAAACAGTACTGGGACAACCCAAGCTAAATGTTCCTGCATAGGCCGTAGCATTTCACTGACCACTGGCCCATTACATCATGTGGCACTCCTCCTACCGGCAGGCTTCTCTGCTGATGGGAGGCAGATGGGATGGATGTTTTTGACCCAAAAAGCGTATGTTTTTCCCTTTGGCTAGGTCCTACTTTTTGTCTTGTGTAATCCATTGTAGTATTTCTTCAAACCCTAGTCAAGTTGGGCAAGACCTAGATACTGACATAAGCATTTATTTTACTGCAAATTTGCCATACTAAACACAGTAAGTCTAACCACTGTAGCATTTAGTGGTGATGAAAAATAGCCTCAATAAAACCACTACGAATACTAAAAGGATTTATCCCAGTGACTTAGATAAATCATTGATGTTTCTCATAGAGCCACTGTGAGGATGAGTTTATAATAAATGAAGACCTCTTTGATGGATTGTTGTGAAGTTAGGTTCAGGCTTGAGTCAATTTGGTGACTCGTTATTTTATTCAGGTAATTTGGTTCATGAATAAACACATGCAAAACCAGTGACATTCCCATCAACCTCATCTGCATTGAGCTTTGCGGTTAGGATTATCAGTGCTAGCATTTTGACATGTAGCTTAAACCGATTTGGCCAACTTAGGTCATCTTGGACTGGTGCAAATGAAAGATGACCAGTGCAAATGAATTGTAATGATTTTCCGTTATGGCTCCACAAGAGTAGTCCAACATCCAGCTGTTATCCAGCTGTCCTTTGCACATAGCAAAGGATTTATAGATGCGTATCATACCTTGGGATTCAGGAGGTATTATCAGTCATACAGTTTTCAGGCATCAAACTTGATATCTTACACATAACCAGCACAGTGTTGCTCTCAATGAACTCTCGGTGACATTTCAGACATCTCGGGATGTCTGAAATGTCAGTCTTTGGAGGTTGTTACAGAACTGCTAGCATGGCTCTAGCCTTCACACCGGGTGTTGGCTTGCTGTGCTAGGTATTTAAACAGATTATTTGATAGTAAAAATAATACTAAAGAGAAAAAGATTCTTCTGTGTTATTTCTGTTTTTTACAAACTTACTGTGGATATCTTTAGACCATATCTGCTCCATGGCAAAGTGTGGCTGTGCTTCTCATCTTCACATAAAGTTTAAGTCTTATTAGGCATTGGGACTTTGAACTGAAATCTGAGTAGTCCACCCATTAAGCGGCAAGGTGTGGTTTTAGAGTGGTGATAAGTAGTGAGGAAGTGTCGACAAGACAGGGAAGTAATGTGCCCTTTTATCCATTACTGGTCTGCTTACCTGCCTGCTCTGTTGTCCAGGACCTACAACTATACCATCTCCCACTATGGCACTAAGTGCTCTCTAGATCAGGCGCCTGATGATGGTGTTCACAGGATGCAGCAAATCCATTCAGCATTGATCCTGTCCTATTTAGATGGAAGATAAACATTTTATACCAGCGAACTATATTCATACAGATAGAGATGTGAAAATGCTGCATTATAATGGTGGAGTGCTGGGTGTTTCCTTTGTCAATAGATGAGAAATACTGTGAAAGGGATATATGCCATAACTTTACAAGAAGGTTTTCAGCAAAAGGGTAGAAACAGGCATGTCAGCAGCACCCAAGCAGAGTGATAACCCTCTTGGCAATCCAGTATAGGGCACATTTTAAAGACTGCAACAATCTTTCATTGGAAAGAGGGAAATTTGCTGCTGGGTGTGTACAAGGACGACAGCACGAGTTGATAAGGAAACTGTTAACATTCCTTGCGTCGCGTGCGGACTTAAATATGTGTGGGACTGCAGGTGTTTTAGTGTATTTTGTGACTTTCTTGCAAACAGGCAGGCGGCAGCCGCAGACAACACAAAATGCAGCATTAAGTGTTTGCTGATGAAAAAGCTCCACTGACAGAAGCCAAGGGGGGAAAAAAAAACAAATTAATGGGATCCTTATCAGTTAAGACTTACAGAGGTTGACGCGCCAGGGCGTTGGCTGGTCACGGTGATAAATGCTCGTTATTGGCTCTCCCCTATAGTGCATTTAACCGGTGTCACCATAAAAGCTTAATGCAGAGCTCCTCTTTGACCTTGATGAGGCCAGTCCTGTCACAAACCCATGCAGGTGGCATAACCGTAAAAAAAAAAACAGACTTTCTCTTGCCAAATTAGGTAGGCAAGACTTAAAGAGTCATGTTTTAGGTTTAGGCTGGTGTTTCTAATATATATTCGGTGTTTCTAATATTATACAGGAGTGAAGGTGTGCATCTTATGTTTTGAGTTTTGACAGAGGCTCACAATGGTGTTCCTGAGCTGGAACAGGACACACAGCATTTTGGCATTCCTTTGCTTTTTCTGACCCAAAAGAGTGATGGCTTGATTCTGTTTATTGATTTTTTTTTACAAAGCAGCAGTGTGTCAAGACTGATTGGGAGAAGGGTTGAGAAGAAGTGGCCTCTGGGGTCATTTACGAGGCAGTCCGTGACTAGATCCTAAGCAGATGAAACAGATGAGTTTGGGGGTTATCTTTTTAAAGGAAACACAGTGTAATCCTTGTATGCAGCCACTGAAATGAAACAGAGAAACAGCATATTTTTTCCCTCTCTTTTCTTTTTTTTACTGTTTTGGGGGGGGGGGGGGGGGGGGGGGTGTTGTGGC
>VUQR01017544.1:20181-35795 GCA_015108515.1 Hemichromis elongatus
CTCTCTTTCTCTCCTCTTATCTCCCCATCTCCTCCATCTCTGAGTGCTGAAGCTCATCAGGGTAAACAGATGCTGTGGCTGTTATTTATGTTTCCACTTGGTCTGGCTTTCATACAAATTATCTACAGGCCCTGCACAGTGCAGACGCTCAGCCTAACTGGGCTGCGCTGGCAGCTCCCTCAGCCTCATCCACACTCAGACACTCAGGCCGTACCACAGACGAGGAAGGGGGTGGTGGCGAGGCACAGAGGCTGACAGAGTGAACCATAGCAACACACTGATGGACACATAGACACCAATAACAGTGAGGGCATCAGAACTGCCTGCACCATTTGCTCCAAACATGGAGGGGAATAACAGCTTAGGAAGGTACCATGAGGGTTCAGGACAGAGGAAACAAACATCACAGAATAAAACATAGAATATGAGCCCAGTGAGACAAACGTAAGATACTTATTCCTCTACACAAATGTTTCAGGCTTTGTAGTTTCACCTTCTTTTTTTCATCAATGACAGAATGCCTGAGGTTAAAACAGTTTGCATGTGGATGTTTTTTTTACCTAAATACCTAGTACTACAACAACCACAACAGATAAACCAATCCTTTGTTATCAGTGGTTTTGTACTTTACAGTTACAAGGCAGAGGTAAAAGAAGTGTTCTTTGTTCACTCTGAACTAATAACAAGGATAAGGACACCTCTTCCTCCCCTTGCCCCCAAGCAGTCATGGCAGATGGCTGCCCCTCCCTCAGCCTGTTTCTGCTGAAAGTTTCTTCCTGTTAAAAGGGATTTTTTCCTTTCCACTGTCACCAAATGCTTTTTCATAAGTGGTTTTATGATTGCTGTGGTTTACTCTCCATTATTGTAAAATCTTTACTTTTCAATATAGAGAGCCTTAAGGTGACTAAATTAAATTGTTATGTGTAAATAAAATTTAATTGAACTGAATTATCCTTGTTACTTGTTTGTAGGTTAGATTTGTCTCTTATGCATAGACGATTAGATTCTTCCATTTAGCGACTGATTTTGGAGATGCTATTTCAGGAGAAAATTTCAAACCATGGCCAGGGACCTAATAGAGTCTGTACACAAGCTGAATTTCAACTCTTTAACATTTGTTAGTGGACCAACTCTAACTAACAAACACCTGCATTGATCTGTGCTATACAGATATTCGGGATCGCCGTAAGAAGCCTGTGATGCTCTTCATCCATGGAGGCTCCTACATGGAGGGCTCAGGGAACATGTTTGATGGTAGTGTCCTTGCTGCCTATGGAAATGTCATCGTGGTCACTATGAACTATCGCCTTGGCGTGCTCGGTAAGTTTGATGTGTTAGTTATTGGATGTAACTGTTCACATATTTATGACCTTTGTTTTGGTCTGCCTCATCTCAACTAGACCAGTCCTTGTGTGCCATGTTAAAATTTATTTAAAAAGTGGCAGCATTCACATGCATGAAAAATAACATTCTGGAATTCCTCAAATTATAGGATAATGTGTAAACATCTTGAGTTACGCCCCATTTCATAATAATTTGGTTCCTATGAGCAAAAATTTACTGTAATCTGTGAAAGCAGTCATGAGCAGTAGATTTTCAGTCACTCATTCAGTCACCTTTTCACTCATTTTCAGTCCAGTTGTTGTATTCGCCCATTTTCAGAGGGGGATTTTTTTGGTTATGCAAATTAACACTGACCAGGAGGCATCCTTGTCAGATGCCCGAACCACCTCAACTGGCTCCTTTCGATGTGGCTCTACTCTGAGCCCCTCCCAGATGGCTGAACTTCTCACCCTATCTCTAAGGGAGAGGCCAACCACCCTTCAGAGGAAGCTAATTTCTGCCACTGGCATCCGCGATCTCCTTCTTTCAGTCACTACCCACAGCTTGTGACCATAAATAAGGATAGGGACGTAGATCGACCGGTATATTAAGAGCTTCGCTTTTACGCTCAGCTCTCTCTTCACCACAACGGAAATGTACAGCGTCTGTATCACTAGACCCACAGCACCAATCCGTCTGTTGATCTCTGGCTCCCTTGTCCCATCACTTGTGAACAAGACCCTGAGATACTTAAACTCCTCGTCTTGGGACAGGAATTCGTCCCTAACCCGCAGTGGACACTCCACCCTTTTCCAACTGAGAAACTTGGCCTCAGATTTGGAGGTGCTGCTCCTCAATCTGCTTCACACTCGACTGCGAACTGTTCCGGTGCGAGCTGAAGGCCATCACCTGATAAAACCAAAAGATCCACATCATCCACAAAAAGCTGAGATGAGATTCTGAGGTCACCTAAGTGAAAGCCCTCCACCACTTGGCCTAGAAATTCTGTCCATAAACCCATATAGCAGACAGGTCTGGTCCGGATCTGGTATCAAGCCGCTACTGCTGGCTGACTTCTGTTTTGTGATGGCATGCCAAATCTGGCATTGTGGTTTGGTTTATGTGGCTCATAGTAAACAGTTCTTCCCAGGATCTGGCATCAAGCTGGCACTTCTGATTGACTTATGTCATGTTAGGGTGTATGTCAACCAGATGTGGGCTACATGTGGCAATGATGGCACTATTTATGTTCCTACTTTCTGTTTTAGTTAGAAGACCCAAATGCCATGTTGCAGTACTATACTGCTATGGTAGCCAATCTTTCAAATGCACATTTGACAGGTTTGTGAGTGTACACTTTATCCAAAACCTAGTGAGGGTTTACTCATCTTTACCACTGGGTGGCTGTAGCTCAGGAAGTAGAGCAGGTCCTCTTATGCTTGGAAGGTTAGTGGTTCGATCCTTGGCTCATCCAGTCTGCATGTCAAGAGATTGAATGTGTATCAGTGTAGTGAGGAAGCACTCAGTTTAGAGAAAGTGTGTGTGATTGGGTGAACATGGCAGGTTGTATAGAGTACTTTGACTAATCTGTGAGAGTAGAAAACTGCTATATGAGAATCAGTACGTTCACTGTCTGAACAGTTTTGTCATGTCACTTTTGCACTATTATGTTCCGGCACATGTTGTTATTACATGGCTTGATTAAGGTACACATTAGGCTGACATCTGGGGCCAGAGCTGAAACTATTCTGGGCCAACAGTGTGTCTGCAACTGGCCCATGTGTGGGCCACCTCTGGCAAACCAGATCTGGGCCACCAAAGGGCCTCTCAAACTCTCCTTTCCAGCACCCTGGCATAGAATTTTTCCAGGGAGGCTGAGGAGTTTGATCCTCCTGTAGTTGGAACACATCCTCCAGTCCCCCTTTTTAAAAATGGGGACCACCACCCCGATCTGCCAGTCCAGGGGTACCGCCTAATCTCCACACAACGTTGCAGGGGCGTATCAGCCAGGACAGCCCTACAACATCCAGAGCCTTCAGGAACTTAGGGGGGACCTCATCCACACCAGGGGCTCTGCCACCAAGGAGTTGTTTAACTGCCTTGGTGACCTCACCCCCAGAAATTGGCAGGTTATCCCCCTCATCGCCAGACTCTTCTTACTCCTCGGGAGGAGGTCCACGAAGTATTCCTTCCACTTTTTAAGACTTTCAGACTGTCTCGAATGGGATTCTGGCAAACCGTTGGGTGACTCAGGAGGGGAAAGCAGTGCTCTACCTGTACTGTGTATAGTGCTGGTGGAGTGCTGCTGACTTCGACTGAGAAAATTGTTGGACAAGGTGATTCCCAAAGAGCTATTCATTAAAAAACTTGTAATTTCTCAGTATGCTGTATAGTATGTTCTTAAAAAAGAGGAAACTAAGGAAAGGGACAGGCTTAAAAACCCATCTACAGCAGATAAACAGTATCTGAAAGTTATGTCCTTGACAAATAGAGAAAAAGTCCAGCAACGGCATGACAAATGTCCTGAGAGATGTGTCTAACCCTTCTGTGGATTCACCCACTGTTTACCATATTACAGGGACTGAAAACCAGTGGCAACAGGTCTTATGGAGTGATGATATAGAGTATGTTGAAAAATAAAATTAGTCATAACAAATATTGACTTTCAGGATTGTCAGAATTGTGCAAACTCTGTTTTAGCACTATATACAATGTTTCCTTTTGTGTTTGCACATGTTAAAGAAATCACTGCACATATTTGCCATTTTCCCGGCAAAACATAAAGAAGTGAGGATTGGTTCAATACTTTTGCACAGTACTGTAAATTACTGTTAAAAAAAATCATAACTCCTGTGTGCACTAAAGAACTCCTTACATGGTCTTACTCTGAGTAAATATTACAAGGTGTGTGAATTTTCTTTAATGCCAGTAATGTCATATGCTGTAAAGATGCCATTTGAGTTTTGTTAGCATGCCACAGTAGAAAAGACATGTCAGGGAAAATGATGGCAGCATTTGTGAAAAAGAGGCAGGTATGAATATAAATACTATCTCAGAGGTGCTACAGTGTCCCATAAAAAGAAAAATAGCATACTTCTTCCTCTGACTTTATCATTTGTTATTCTGTTTTTTCCATATTGTTTTTGTATTTTCTTCTAAAGACACACAAATATAAGAAATTATGAAAAACATATAACAAAAAAAAATGCTCATGTGGCTAAAATCTAAACACAAGAACACATAATTACAAAAAGTGCAATTAAAAGTGTAAGTATGTTTTATTCTTAATAAATAATGAAGAAAACCTCTTTTGACTGAGTTACTGCTTAAGGTGTAGATTACTTTGGAGAACAAATTAAAAAACAAAGCTGTTATTGTCCCTTTAACTTGTTTTTTTACTTAATAGAAACCATTAGCGCTTATTAAGAAAGTGCAGGCAAGTAAGTACACAGGGTACAAAACTTAAGTCATACAAGTCATGTTTGGTTAATCTTGCAAGTTCTGCAGCTTTTAAGATTCTCTGAGCCATCTGCTCTTGTGTAGGAGGTACTCATTAATCTACGGCCATTTTTAAGAGCACCTCTTAAGATTAGGAAGTTTAATAAAATTAAAGTGATGTTTTGACTTGAATAGCAACTTAATGCTCTCTTTATGCACGACTATGCCCTCATCACAAATTGAAACATGTAATCAAATTTCAGACCATGTAACTGATTCATAAACCTACAGGTTACAAATTAATAAATCTATTAGTTGGGTTGAGTTGTAGTGTGGTGGGCTTTCCCATGTTTGGGGTTTGTATAGGAAAAGAGATTCTGGTGTGGGGGGGTTTCCAGAAAGAACCAGGATGAGGAGACAATCTAATAAAGTTAAATAGCATGTCCTAACTCAGAGATGTGACTTAAGTGTTCTGCGTTACTACTTCAAATGCCAGTGTCTTTAAGGTTTGACCTGGATCATCCTGACAGGTACATGAGCAGCAGTATTTTTGTGTGTCCTCCCCTCTTGCGCCTCACTGCTACTGCTAAATTTAGGAACTTTAACCAACCCAAGCTCTAAAGCCTAATTTCATCTATTGCGGATGATCAAATTAGCAACGCAATGCCAACACTATACCTACTGTGTCTTTGTGAAAAAATGTTGAAGATATTTTTGACTGATTACAGCTTAAAAGAACTACATGCAAACATGTCTACAGTTTCTGACAAAGTATCAGCTCATGTAGCAGAACAATAAGATATCTAATGTACTCTTATAGACTATCCTAAGCATAATGTATCACTGATCTTTCATTCCTAAAGAGTCATATTGCATTTCATGGGAGTCTTAAAACATTCTGGCTAATCTTGTTATGATTTCAGCAACTGTTGCTCACATTTCACCAGTGTGTCTATGTCTTCCTGCAGCAGGCACACAGGTGTGTTTTCTTATTTTTAACATCCTGTTTTTTAATTTTTAGAGTAATTCATTAATTTTTGTATTAACATGCCTTTCTGTAAAGAGGACTGCCAGGATCACACTCTCTGTACTTCAAAAGACACAAACAACAACTTAGCGCCTTTGGTGTAACATTCAGCAACAGAAAACAGAACTGTCTGTTGCTGTCATTGTATTTTTGTATCAAGGGGTATTCTGTTTGTTCATTTTTATAGAGCTCATGAGCCAGTGAGGATGGGCTGAGCTGTGTGCATGTGTATGCCTAGCCTTTTTGCTGCTGGATATCAGCGGAGTCAAGTATTTACATTTGGCGTCATCTTTTGGAGGTGTTTGCACACAGACTCCCTGTGTCATTCATTGCGGCTGCCAGGTTGGGTAATCAGATCTTGTTTATTGCATCACGCCTGTTTCAACATATCAGGATAATGATAAACAGAGAAATGGGAGTAGTTTAGGATGGAGTCCAAGAGTTTCTGCAAGTATTAGCAGAGGGTAACATGAGCCACACTGTTATTGACAATGCCAGCGGAGAGGCAGAGGGACAAGGACAAACTGAGAGTTAGCGAAATGAGGGCCTGGACCTGCTGCTTCACCCGGCTCAGTTTTGCCTTTCCACGTGTTCTTCCTCGCAGCTGCCCAACAAATCATGATCATTAACAAGCCGAGCCAAAAGCTTGAGTTCCCAATTTGGAACTGATATTGTTGCATAAAATTACAAGCTATTCCAAATGCTCTTCGGTGGCATCCTCGTTTGCTTTCCTTATACTCACTTCGACCTTGGCTCTGGATCGTAAAGGTGGTTGATTTACATTGACATTGTTGCCGTGATCAACATTAGAGATGTGTGAAGTGCACTCATGCGTTGCGTAGTACATTTAAAACCCCCGAACCTCCACACATAATCATTAAAGTACATGCAAGATGCACATAGAGAGAGGTGGAGATAGATCCTGCTGAGTGATTATGACGCAGTGTCCTCGATTCCTTTAACGTTGTTGAAAATTTGGTATGTGGGCGAATGTGTGCTCTCTCACTCTGACTCTCAGATATGCTTTAAATGGGTTACTGTACTAAGGCGATAATCCTTGTGTGTATGTGTGTGCGTGTCTTTTTGCATGTTTTGTGTGGCACAAGCATGTATGCATTTTTGTCTGTGTGCACACCAAGTCCTTCTTTTGCATGTGATAGAGTGTGTGTAGGCAATTGGTTGCGTGCCATGCGTAAAATATATATATGAATAATGCACCATCCATCTGCAATTTTAATAGCACTCCTCACTGACACTGTGCATTTGAGTCATAGTAAGAAACACAGGCATTTGGTATTTTAATAGTTTTACATTCTTATCTTAAGTATTATCCCGTACTTACACTCACAGGAGCTTACACATGCCAACCTCATTTCATACAATGTCTGTGTCTTTAAAAGAGTGATAGGGAGTCAGGAATAGGGGAAGCAGGGAGTGCAGGAAACAGAGACAGATGAGCGAGGGAGAATCATGGAGAGACAGTGAGGGAAAAGGAAACAGAAGGGGGGAGATGGGAGCAGTCTAAAAATAAACCTTCAGAAATGCTTTTTTAAATCTGCAGTGATGCAAAGTATTCATTCGAAAAAGCCTCCTGCATTGTGACCGCAGCAGCCTTGCACATGACTTACTGGTTTTATTATAGTACAACACGTGCGCGTGTCAATTTCCAGCAAATTATATACTTTATGGATTTGTTATATTAATTTATCAATTGCTTCGTTGTGATGGAATAAAATGGGTGAACCAGAAGAAAATGTCTGCTGCACACAGCCCGGTTCAGAGGTTCTGTGACAGTTGTAATTTGAGATCGCGGCTCAGCTCACCTTCTCCTACCTTCCTCCTGCTCCAGGCCCAGAGAGCCTTCTGATTTGTGTTGCATAGCCATCTGTTTAGACTAATTAACTAATTAACTAATTAATGAACTCTGGGGAAAGGCCCACCATCGTGGGCTCTGAGAGTGAGAACATTTTTCACCGCAGGAAGAGAGATGAAACGCTTCTTCTGGAAACATTTCTCTGTGCTTTCTTCCCCATTTCAGCTTTTTACTTGCAAGTAAGCAAGTAACCTATTTAGGGGTAAATGCCACCATGTTTAATATCATCTTGCACACAACATAAAGAACATTGTATGTATATGATTTAAAAGTTGCTTATGAATAAGTTCAAAACATGGTAAATCTAAATGTAAATTCCCTGATAATTGTCTTTTATGTGTGCTGCCACAAAAAAAAAAATCATTCCAGTTTTTCATATACTCATCATAAATAATATACTTGTGTCAATTTGAGATAAGTTTAACATATTGGGGATGTAACAGTGCCAGAAATGTAGGAGTCTACCAGTACATGTAGAATTACATGAATTCTGGATACCTTATTTTGATACCACAGTAAAAAAAAAACAAAAAAAAAAATATACGTACTTAAATATAAGCTTCTTTATAACAAAATTGATTTAAATCCCTGACACAGTGGTGTTAGACCATTTTATAAAATGTTAGCAATAATGAAATGTTAGAACAGATTTTGAATAGCTTGCTAACGTTAGTACAAGGTATAAAATTAATTACATTAGCTTAAACTACGCTAGTTTATAAAGCAAGCTAGTTACAATAGCTTGTATAATATTAGCTATTATAAAGTTACAGTTCATTAGCTTATTGATGTTGCTTGTTGCTTGTTGCTTGTTAAAGATTAACTGGTAACACATGTACAAATGTAACTGAACACTAATGCTCTTAGAGAGATATCTGAAACCACTAACAGTACCACTTACCTACATTAGCATAGCATCAAATCAGTCATATTACAATTTAAGCTAGCAGTCTTTACTAAAGTTTTTAATCGCTTGTGGTTTTGAATTGCATGTGTATTAAATATTAAAAAAAACGTATAATGAACTCCCAAAAGGTTGATTCTGTTCATCTGGACGTAGCATTTTCAGTCAGAGAAACGTTTCGTCACCCATCCAAGTGACTTCTTTAGTCTAAGCTGACTGCAGGCTTCTCTAACCTTATAAATAGTCCATTTGCACAAGAAACTAGTACTACTGAATGAACAATTGGCTGTGAGGTCAGTTCCTCGATCATTAATATGCAAATCGTCATGACCATTGATTTAACTCTTTCAAATGCTCTATTAATCTTACTTGGAAATAAAAATAATTTAATTACTTTGTATTTATATTATTATATTTGTGCATTTGTATTTATAATAAGAAAATGCAGAGAAAAGTCTTCATAATGTAATTATGCTCATTTGGGTTGTTCATTAATTAGAGACTGGTCAATTAAAAATGATGTATCTAAAAACTATGTGCTCATGTGCTGTTTGTGACACTCCCGTAAGCATCATTTTATCTTTTATTTAATATGGTTAATTTTACAGTCTCATGCATTGAAAACATTTTTAGTAAAAGTCAAGTCAAACAATGTCAGTGCATCCATAAATAGTGCTTAGCTCAGACAGTCTTTGGAATCACTTTACATTGCGTTGCCTGTTGTTCTCAAACACATCCTTTTAAATATGACATAAACAGTATTTTTAGCCAGTGCTGTCAATTAACTTCAGCCTGCTGCCTTCTCACAACTCAGCTCCTCTCTAAATACAAATAAAACACCTCCCACTCTTTGCATCTAGACAAAGTCTTCTCTCTTGCTTTTATTTTGATGCATGGTGATGGTGCATTCACTGTAATAACAGAATAGAAAACTAAAATTATCTGTTTGTGAGTAGATTCCCCTACATATATATAATTTCATAATATACATATATATATATATATTTTTTTTTTTTCCCTTTGGAAAAATTGAAACGTGTTTAATGCTTTGCTTGCCATGTGGACATCATTTATAATGTGCATTATAACATGCATGAGGCTTTTGACACACGAAACAGTAGCCAGACACAGTTTTCAGTGAACCCTAAGGATTTATAGGCATATTGACTAAAACTGACACCAATCTGTGTCACAGGCTGGTAGCCAAATACACAGCTGTACCAATCAAATAACAGAAGGATAATTTATCCAGCTACCCTTACTTGCTGCTCTATAACCTACATGCCACACAAAAAGTGACCTTTAATTGTCCAGGGCTCAAGTATACCTACATTTTAATTGATTAAAACTGGTTATGACCTTGTAACCATCCAAAGTAGACTAACTATGAGATACAGCATTGTGAAACAAAAGCATGTTCTTCTATAGAAACAACAGGTGTGTATAATATCAAGCTTTTTTTTTATTTTTTATGGAACTAATCTACCCAGAATCCAGGAACATCTCTGATTGCCGCAAACATAGTGAATGTGAAACTTTAGAAACCACAAGAGCGCTGTACCGTACACATATTACAAAATATATTCATTCATTCATTCATTAAATTCCAGAAGATCAAATGTGGTTTGCTGTGTAATATAGGATTTCAAAGCATCTGCAATGCATTTTGGGATGAGTATTTCTTTTACTCTTATTACAATCACACACTATTGATGTGCACAGTTTTGTGCCTTTGTCCTTTTCTTGTTTTCCTTGTTTATAAATTTTATCTTACAATCAAATCAAATCTTTTTATGGTTATGGTTATTAACTTTGTAGCAGATTGGCTTGCTTCAAGACTTTTTATACACTGTTTTTTTGAAATGGGAAATTCACAGAACTGGAGCACCTAAAAAAGTGGGCAGTCACTGTTGTGCTCCGCTTTCCAGTGTATGCAACAGAAATCTATTACTCTGTTTGTATCCCGTAGATATGTATGATATAACATCAGAGATATTCAAGCTGTGTCTTTGCTTACAATTGTTCTTAATTTAAATCTGAGATTTTGAGACTGTGCGTCTCTCCTCCCTTGGGGGGGGGAGTCAAAGAGTAAACATGCAGGAACATTTTCTGGCAGTGAAAGACAATATTCACACATTTTTTTCTATTCAGAGTGATTTGAAAATTCCAGAAAAAACTTTGCTCCAGTGTCTATTATCAATATCAACTCGTGATTTCAGAATAGAAATAACTGTTAAACTAACTCACATACTTTTAATACTGGCAAAGTGTAAAAAAGGTTAATTTATTTAAATAATTTAAATACCCCTTTACACTACAGATAGATCTTGGTTGATGGCAAGATTTTTCATTCATAAATCTGTCCCCGTTTTTTGCCTTAGTTGCTATTAGCATTCATTTGTCTCATCTACACAATGCTAAAGCCTTAATATGACTGTTAACTGATGGTGGAAGCAGTGATTAACGTAAAATATCCACATTTAAATACCATTATGCATAAGTAAATGTAAAATTACACAATGTTTGCCAATCACTGGGGCAACTGAACAGCAATATTAAGAAGCTGACTGGATACATGTAGCAAGTATGATTAATGACTCTATATTGTTAATTAAAATAGCTTCATGTCTGTAATATAAGCACTGTGAATAAAACTGCGTCCCCTCTGCAGACAAGGGTCTGTTTCTAAACTCTTAATTCATTTAATTCGACTTGATATTTTTTATTCCAACAGGCTGCAGTTTTCATGAGTAATCAGGCGTTTCTGAAATAGAACTTTAAAAAGCTTTGAAAAGTCTTGGGAGTCAGCGTGATGTTTGAACCACTGCTTCTCAAATTTGCATGGCAGCCTGCACAGCGTGGAGCCATTTGAGTGGACAGTTGTGAGTAAAAATTGAACGAGATAAGTAAGGTAATAAATACAATGACATCAGAGGCCTATGGGTGGTGTACTGAAATACATTAGTTCAGTGGGAGTGGAGCCCGATCGCGTTATAACTTAATTTCTGGGTATACTTGACATACAGAATGATGTGTAATTGAAATGGACCTGCCAGCTAGTCTTCAAATCAAACCTTTGGTGTCGACAAGGAGACTTAACAGATTTGTGTAAGCAAAAAAAGAAAAAAAGATAATCCAGCAAGATGTGCAAGAGGTGAAGTACAACAGCATCTCTCAGAGTTAAAGAATTTCCTATTGTGATTTTCTCCTGTCATATTAATCTACTGTTACATACACACATAGCAGATAATCCCCGACTCCGGTGCACAGTATTGAGTGATCCAATCCACTCTATTCCACTCATCTAAACAGAGTCTTCAGTGTGCAAGAGACATTCACCATCTGCTAAGGTTTTTTTTTTCCCCCGCTCCTTTTTTTGTGTAATAACGCCTCTACCTGTGCTTGATTAATTTCGTGACTCACATATACAAAGACAAGAATGCTTTGTTTCCTCTTTTCAATCACCTTTCCTGTGTGTATTAAAAAAAATCAACATCCTTCCTCTGACTGTAGACATCTCTGATCATCTCTTGTGTGACGTCACAGTGAAATTATATAATTTGTCCTTCACTATATTCCCCTCTACTGTCTGTCAGTTAAGATCTGACAGTAGCTTTGGGCAATATTTGGTTTAATACCTGTTTCATGTCTTTCTTTCTTTTTTTTCTCCCTTTTTTAATCCTTCGCCCTCAACTCCGCCCCCCTCCCTCTCCTATTGTTCTTTCTTCTCTGTTCACAGAAATATGTTCAGTGACCTACTACAGTTATTCCGTTCAGTCCTATAAACTACTCTGCAGATGCGTGTTCCTATCTCTGTAGTAAAGCAATAAGACGGCTCACCGTAGTTTTAGGCCTAAAACGTGTGAATGGCTTTTACAAATATGGGTGACAACAGAGGATGTTCTGAATGGAGCAGTTCATTAAGAGGGAATTACAGTTATTACAATACACAGCGTACCATAACAATCTTTTCATGTAGGTCTTCTCTTTTTACATCTTGTGTCAAAATGAACAAAACTCCATCTAATACATCTCGATACAAATATTTCATTCTGTTGTAGACGCAATACGATATCTATTGGGAATGATAGCTTTTATAATGATTCACCCATCAGTGTACATTAGAGAAAGACTAGGTGCTTCTGTGGCAGCATGCATTATGGTTTCACGAACCACAGAATGAACTCTTAGGAAGAAATTTTGGTAACAATCGCAGAGGTAATCGACGTCAGCAGAATCTCCAGTTATTATTAAAAAATGCATTTTTAAATTTCCCTCCATAGTTTCCTCACTCCTCCTCTGTTTCTCTTTCATCCATTCACTTCACTGTCTTCAGCCTATATCTTTAGAGGTTGATGGCTCTCCTCACAGTTCCTTGGCCGCTACCTAAAGCAAGTGTTGAATATGCATGAGTTCAGCCTCATAAACTGCTGTTCTCAGCGTTAAAGTCAGTAGGAAACCCAACTCAGCAGATGGGAGGGGTGTGGGTGGTGGATCAGAAAGAAAACTTACTGAAAGAGAAAGAAAGGAGAGGAGGGAACTTGTTTGACTTATCTTCAATGGTGGAAGATAAACCGAATTTCCTCCCTTCATGTCGGCCTTTCAAAGAGAGCGGTACTAGAGCTAGCATGCTAGCGCATACTGGGAAGTTGCCTGCATGTGCATGCACTGACTTTGGAGTTCACGTGCATTTGCATGCTGCTGTTTGTGTACTTGAATATGGAAGTGCTCGAATGTGGGTATCCGAGTGCCTTCGTGAGTGTCTGTCCATATTATTTTGCCTGAAGTCCTAGACAGTTGCCAGGCAACTGTGGCAGGCAGCTCAGCACTTGGCTGGGCAGGAGACACTTCCACATGCCCATGGTTTTGATAAGCGGCACAGGTCAGTGGTTATATGTTACCAGGTCAGAGCCACATCGGGCTAAGAACCAGTCAATTGCTGGGATGATGCGAGGATAATATAATTACATAGTAACATGTGATCTATATCTTGATTACTGGGGTTAATCCTTTCAAAGTAATATTTCTGCTACAGCACTGAGACATGATTTCTGTTTTTTTAATAATCCATCTAACACTAAACACTGCACTATAGAGGCAGGCAGCAGCTGTGGTTTCTTAAAAAATTGGTAATCCAATTATCTCTAGATTACAGTTTAATCATACGTGTTTTTTTCTTTTCAAAATCATTATCACATTACAGTTATTTCATAACAAACGTTATTGCCTGCTCAAGACTAAGTCACTCTTTGCAGTTGCATATTCTTTTCTTACTGATTGCTGATTGCAGTGACTTCTAAATATTTACTTTGAATGTGGAGGGTCCTTGTCACTGCATTTAAGGATTAAATTCAAAAATAAAAATGAATGAAAAAAAATGTTTTAATTAATGTTCATTACATGTGAACTGTTGACTTTAAGTTAATGTAGGTTTTACTTTTTTTTTTAACCTATGATAAAATTACACATCAACTGTCATCGTGGCTGGCATTTGCACTTTTTTCCAAAGAAAATATACATATTGAAAAAAAAAAACCAAAAGTCAGCAAAATAACTGACTACTCTGTAATGTGAATCACAATTAAGCCGGGTTAACCCACCACAACACTCCAGGCTTCAAGTGCTTGTTGACTGTAGTGTAAGTACAGTGAAGAGTGTGGAATGAGAGTTGTGTTGTGTCACACTGACTGTAGTAGAAAGGTCAATTTGGCAGGTTATCATCACTACCGTCATCATGGCTGCTGTTACCTTCATCAGCATCACCATTGCTTTCATTAATAATCATTAACAATAAAACTTAATTTGCTATTTAACACACTTGAAAATGTGCTTTGTCCGTTCCTACCATCTGTCCCTTTGCTGTTCCATGTTTTTTTTACAAACTGCCCTTTAATTCAGTTTCATATACGGTGTGTTTCTTTTGTCCGCCTGAGAAAACATCTAGAACGGGGATTTATTTCACTAACAACTCTCAAAAACTTGCTTCAGGACAAAGTATTGTTACACAGTTTATGTAGACACACTGAGGCTGTGACCTTGTATATAGTTGCATACACAAGGTTATACTGTGCATTGCCCTGCGACAGTAAACATTTATTCAGCCACTATGCTCATTTAGGTGACATACTGTACAAACAATCTAGGATCCATGTGCGGCAGGGAGGTGGAAAACATGCCAATGCAATGTCATGAAACCAAAAATGGTTATTTTTAGTGTTCAGTTGCTGGAAACTGGAAAAATAATTGTTATTTTGGGTGTGGCTCATCCAAAGCAATTTAGGTTTACTACACTTCCCCTTTGACAGTTGTCTGTCAGTTTTTGGCAAGATAATTTGAAACTTGATTTTCGGAGCATCACATTACAGACCAAACAATGTTTGTGCTGGAATTAGCAATAAATCTGAGCAAAAGCAAGAAGGTAACAATATGTAGCGACAGCTTTTTCTGCACAAGTTACAGCGCACAGACCCCCACAATATATATATATATAAAAATTCCCCACTCGCCCCTGCGGGCGGTCAATCCTTCAAGCTCGGGTCCTCTACCAGAGGCCTGGGAGCTTGAGGGTCCTGCGCAGTATCTTAGCTGTTCCTAGGACTGCGCTCTTCTGGACAGAGATCTCCGATGTTGTTCCAGGGATCTGCTGGAGCCACTCGCCTAGCTTAGGAGTCACTGCACCTAGTGCTCCGATTACCACTGGGACCACCGTCACTTTTACCCTCCACATCTTTTCGAGCTCTTCTCTGAGCCCTTGGTATTTCTCGAGTTTCTCGTGCTCCTTCTTCCTAATGTTGCTGTCGTTCGGGACTGCTATGTCAATCACTACGGCCGTCTTCTTCTGCTTGTCTACCACCACTATATCCGGTTGGTTGGCCACCACCATTTTGTCCGTCTGTATCTGGAAGTCCCACAGAATCTTAGCTCGGTCATTCTCCACCACCCTAGGGGGAATCTCCCATCTTGACCTCGGGACTTCCAGGCCATACTCAGCACAGATGTTTCTGTATACAATGCCGGCCACTTGGTTATGGCGTTCCATGTATGCCTTG